>CM031691.1:16876650-16959150 GCA_006182925.3 Reinhardtius hippoglossoides
TGCACTAATTACACTCATTGTTCTGGAGGAGGTTTTCCAGCAGGTGGATTCCAACACCCTTCCTGAGCTGGAGATGCAGGTGTGACGCACATCTGCTGTTTGACTCCTCTAATCAAACCGTTGTCTTTTTAAATTCACACATGGAACTAATGCACAGACACTTGAATCCAGTCGCTGCTGAACGCGCCTCAGTTCCTGTTCCTCCGGGTCGGACGAGGTCGCTCCTCACAAGACGGGCAATTATTGTGGCTCCCTGATAAAAAGCATGGAATGAAAATCACATACGTGTGCTCTCCAGATCAGAATCACCGAACGGAGCATGCGATATTGAAAAAATATCCCCCTGGAGAGATGAATCCCTCCTGAATGTTGGATTCATCCGGCACCGCTCTCCCCCCATCAATTCCCCCTGGACAGTCAACGCGCCACCCTGCTCTACCTCCTCTCTGAAAAAAACAAACGAAAGACTGAAACGAGACGGAACAAAAGGCGTAGAAGGTCGAAAATATTCAGTTGAGGTCGGTGGATTTCAGAAAAACGAAACGCAAACACGTATGTGGCGATAATGAGGACATGTTCCTCGAAGCCTCATTCACAAAATCCACCGGACAGAGTGTGAAGCTGAGTTTAATTGAGTGTTTTTAATTTATGCACGTCTCTTATCACCAGCTCCCTGCTGTCCTGTACAGAGCAGCAGCATCTGTTTCTATTTAACTTGCTGTTTGAAATCTAATTTTGCGGATCTCGTTAAGGCCCCAGAGGGAGCGAGCGCGCCGGCAGCACATGAAAGAGAAGAAGCTCCAGGCAGACAGAGGAGAAGAGTGAAGAATGGATGGAGGAGAGGAACAAGTGGAGGGATGAGAGAGGAGGGCGAGAGGAGGGCGAGAGAGGAGGGCGAGAGGAGGGCGAGAGGAGGGCGAGAGTCTGGCTGCTGCCGTGACTCACATTTCTCCCCCTTCATCCACACACAGCGACGTGTTGAGGTTGTGTGGTAGTGTTAAGGTTACACACCATGTTCGGGACTTTATTTATTAGTTCTCACTTCATTCAAGTCGCTCTCATACGTTTTATATTTATACTGTTGGTGTGACCCGAGTCAGGGTCCTCGTCCTTCAGAGGATCTACCTGGGCTGACAGCAGATAAAACATTGTGTGTGTGCGTGTGTGTGTGTGTGTGTGGTGTGTGTGCATGTGCGTGTGTGTGTGTGTGTGTGTGTGTGTGGTCGCACCTGTTCTTGTTGCTGGAGATCCAGTCGGAGATGTAGGCGACGGCCTGGCGGTGGCACTGTTTGTTCCCGAAGCTACAAGCTAACATGATGAGCTCCCTCTGTAGCTCCCTGCGCGCACACACACACACACACACACACACACACACACACACACACACACACACACACACACACACACACACACACACACACACACACACACACACACACACACACACACACACACACACACACACACACACACACACACACACACACACACAAGAGAATACAGGTTTAAATAGTGTTAAAGACAAAGTGTTTCCTCTCTAAACACCGAGGACGGAGATGCTGAAGGTCCAGGACGACGGCTGCTCTGCTTATCACACTGGAAACCATCAGTCCAGTCGATTTTTAAAAACGACCTCAACGGCCAAATGTGCTTTTCTGACTCTGTTCAACGACAGTGAGCATCATGTGTGGGTGTTGTGTAGCATGGTCGTTTATGTTTGTGTGCATGTACTGTATGTGTGTGTGTGTGTGTGTTGTGTGTGTGTGTGTGTGTGTGTGTGTGTGTGTGTGTGCTGTGTGTGTGTGTGCGCTGCATACTCAGTCTGGTACGACGCCTGCAGGACGTTGCCCTCGTTGCCAGGACCATTTGTTGGCCAACCCATCTGATGGTACCGTGCAGCGACCTGCTTCAACACGTAGTCCTGAAACACACACACACAATCTGGATCAATGGACAACACTGACTGATACACATTGAATTGATTGACATGATTGATTGACTGATTGATTGACTTGATTGATTGACTGATTGACTGATTGATTGACTGATTACACTGAACAGGCTGTATTCCTCTGTGCGGTCCAGCAGCTTGTCCAGTGGTAGAGCGCTCGGCTGGCAGAGTGCCACGGCAGGAAGGACGTCTCCCCGGGCAAATAGCCAATCAGCTGCAGGGGGACACCCTGGGGGAGGTACCCGGCCCTGAGGGGGGGGGAGAGGGAGGGAGAGAGAGAGAGAAGAGAGAGAGAGAGAGAGAGAGAGAGAGAGAGAGAGAGAGAGAGAGAGAGAGAGAGAGAGAGAGAGAAATGAACAGATTAGTTTCTAACTTCTTCTTGAAGCTACAACACACATCACAACGACTTCTCTTCTCATCAGGACACGTCAACGTCACTTCATTTCACCGACTCGGTGGTTTGTCACATCCCAGCCACCGTACTTTGACCCGTTTGACACATGCAGCTTTCCGCACTGTTAACTTTAATTACAGTTTTCACTCTTTTCAAAACTTTGTTATTAGAGCAGAGTCCAGGAGACACTCAGGTGCATTCTGGGACATGAATCCGATTGAGGGGGTGATCCTGCCGAAGATTTGTGTTGTGTGTGTGTGTGTGTGTGTGTGTGTGTGTGTGTGTGTGTGTGTGTGTGTGTGTGTGTGTGTGTGTGTGTGTATAAAATAATTTATGAACACACACATTAAGACAAACTTGGCCTCTTGATGCCACTGGAGGTTTTCAGCGGCCCGGGTTGGAACACAGCGCTCATGAATATTAACGAGCTTCCGTTCTGCGTTCATTAACATTCATGATGTTTCGGTGAGGGGGGGGGGGAGTGAGTGGGTGGGGGCCGTCACCTGGTTCCTGCTTCGACCTTCAGCCCCGCCCACACGTCATGAATATTAATGAGCGAAGGCAGTGAGGTGATGTCGGTCCGATGAGTTTTTATTGTGATTACTGATGATCAGCCGAGAGTGACCTTTACTCAAGAGCTGTCAATCACAGTGACGGACAGATGCTCCATCCAAACCCTTCATTTTGATTACCTGCTGATACAGAGTCCGATGTGACTCATCAACAACAACACTGTACAGTTTATGATCATAAATAATCAAATGAAAGTTCAGTTGAGAGAACAGCGCCCCCCAGCAGCAACATGAGAGAACAGCGCCCCCCAGCAGCAACATGAGAGAACAGCGCCCCCCAGCAGCAACATGAGAGAACAGCGCCCCCCAGCAGCAACATGAGAGAACAGCGCCCCCCAGAAGCAACATGAGAGAACAGCGCCCCCCAGCAGCAACATGAGAGAACAGCGCCCCCCAGCAGCAACATGAGAGAACAGCGCCCCCAGCAGCAACATGAGAGAACAGCGCCCCCAGCAGCAACATGAGAGAACAGCGCCCCCGCAGCCATGAGAGAACAGCGCCCCCAGCAGCAACATGAGAGACAGCGCCCCCCAGCAGCAACACAGGAGAGACCAGCGCCCCCCAGCAGCAACATGAGAGAACAGCGCCCCCAGCAGCAAAAGAAAAAGCAGAGTGAATGCATGATGCGACAGAAAAGAGTCATGGGGCGGTTGAGGGTCAGGAGGTAGAGCGGGTCGTCCACAAACCAAATGGTCGGGGGTTTGATCCCCGGCTCCTCCAGTCTACATTCCAAAGTGTCCTCTGAGATCTAAATTGGCTCCGACAGCTGTGAACGGTGTGTGATGCGTGAATGTTGAACTAAAAAGCTCTGAGATGTTGATGATACTGGAAACATTACAATATAAATAGAGTTTCACAGACTCGGACGCAGAGGAAGTGATTTAAACTCAGAGGATTCTTCTTATCAGAAACACGAACACTCGTGATAACATCGGTGCGATAAGAAAATGACAGAAACCATCAGTCAACAGATGAATTTAACGTCTACTTTTTAAATGATTTAACGTTCAGGCCCAGTTTCCTCCGTCTGAGGCTCAGCTGGACAAAACAACGGTTCAGTTCCCGGTCAGTGAGACGGTGTTTCCCACAGTGGATCAGATCTGATGAGGATCAGCTCCACTTCTCCACCTGAAGTGTTTCTTGTGGACTCACAGAGACGGAGACAGTTTGACGGAGACAGTTTGACGGAGACAGGCCTCCACACAAAGTTAATCTGTTCCAGATAAGACTCTAAGTCTCTAAGCCGCCAGAGGAGAAACTCTAAATTCCGGAACATCATATTTCCATAATCTGCCTCGTATCCAACGCCGACCAACCTCCGCGCATTTACCTCTATTCCCATCATGCACCTGGGCCCTTATTACCATAATCCATCCAGCCTGTAGACACTTCCTGTTTACAGCTCTCTGAACGACTGATGGGACTGAACGTGAAAGCAGAGCGACGGGAGAGAGAGAGAGAGAGAGAGGAGGAGGAGGGGGAGGGAGGGGAGAGAGGAGAGAGGAGGAGAGAGAGAGAGAGAGGGAGAGAGGGGAGAGAGAGAGGGGGAGAGAGGAGAGAGAGGGAGAGAGAGAGGTGTTGGTTACCATGGCAGCAACATCCAGCCATTGATCTTTTCGCCTATTCTATTTGTTTTTCTTTTATCCGTCATCATCATCCATCACCTGATCGTCCATCATCCATCCGGCCGCGGCCGCGTGGAAACGTCTCGTCACATCTGTTTTATGTTTCCCTGTATTTTCTCTCTTCTGTCTAAACAAAGGCAAAGAGACCATTCAGATATTCTATGAAAATAGGTTTTGTCAGTGTTTCTGTTGATGTAAAGTTTTCTGTGAATGCAAAGTTAAAAAGCTCAAAGTCTGTGAAACTTAAAAGACACTGAAGCTCCTGAAGCCTCCAGACGACAGCGTGACGTACGTCAGGAGGCGAGTGAAGCAAAGAGAGCAAGTAAAGTGAGAGCGGAGGCAAAGGACAGCGTGAGGAAAGAGAAGTGTCAACAATTAACAACTATTAATGCTTAATGTGCAACAAATGAGATATAATGCATTAATGTAGCCGGACAGAACCAAGCTAGCTGTTCCCTGCGGTATTCACGCTGAGCTACGTTAGCTGCTAGCTTCATATTCACAGCACAGATTATTCTGATGTAGGTTTTAACTCCTCAGCATCAAGATATCAAATAACAGTCGCTTCAGTAACTTCAAATAACAAATTTAAGACCAGAGGATCTCTCTGGTTCACTTGAGACCTGGGACCAGACCTGGGACCAGACCTGGGACCATTCAGACCAGGTCCAGATGATCGGGTCCTGATGAGGTCCAAAGATCATCTCATCATCATCATAGGGGACGCTAACGAAGCTTTAAACTGAGCCCATTAACTCGTTAACATCGTAAAGGGCCAGTTAATTGTTTGTCCATTAGCCATTAGCGAGGCTCAGTGGAGAGCTAACGAGGGACTGCTGTGGTCGCCTGCACAAACACACACCACACGCACACACACACGCACACGCACACACACACACACACACAAGAGGCGACATCCATCACTGTTGAAGCGCACACTCAGAGAGACACAGTCATTTATTACTGCTAAACTAGCTTCTCTCACACACTCACACACACACACACACACACACACACACACACACACACACACACACACACACACACACACACCACACTCACACTCACACAATCAAGTCACAGTCGCACCAATAAGCCGTTAGCGCCGTGTGGATTGCTCGAGCTTCAGTCAATCGAACTGTAAACAGAAGAAGAATCAGCCCCACTGAAATTAATTTGGAGTTAAAGATCAATCAAAGTGAAACGAGTCCTCAGAGTGTGATCAGAAAACTGCTGAAATCACGTCTCTGTAAGTAAAGCTGCTGCTCGGGGGGGTTCTGTCACTCTGGAAGAATCCTGACCAGCACATTTTCCTTTGTTTCTGCTGAGTGAGCTGCAGGAGGACGAACACAACCAGGAACACAACCAGGAACACAACCAGGAACACAACCAGGAACACAACCACGAACACAACCAGGAACACAACCAGGAACACAACCAGGAACACAACCAGGAACACAACCACAAACACGAACACAACCAGGAACACGAACACAATCAGGAACACAATCAGGAACACAACCAGGAACACAACCAGAACACAACCAGGAACACAACCAGGAACACAACCAGGAACACAACCAGGAACACAACCAGGAACACAACCAGGAACACAACCTGGAACACAACCAGGAACACCAGGAAACAACAGGAACACAACCAGGAACACAACCAGGAACACAACCAGGAACACACCACACACGAACACAACCAGGAACACACACAGGAACACAACAGGAACACAACCAGGACACAACCAGGAACACAACCAGGGAACACACCAGTACACAACCGTAACACAACCAGGAACACAACCAGGAACACAACCAGGAACACAACCAGGAACACAACCAGGAACACAAACATCAGGAACACAACCAGGAACACAACCAGGAACACAACCAGGAACACAACCAGGAACACAACCAGGAACACAACCAGGAACACAACCAGGAACACAACCAGGAACACAACCACGAACACAACCAGGAACACAACCAGGAACACAACCAGGAACACAACCAGGAACACAACCAGAACACAAACCAGGAACACAACCAGGACACAACCAGAACACAACCAGGAACACAACCAGAACACAACCAGGAACACAACCAGAACACAACCAGGAACACAACCAGGAACACAACCAGGAACACAACCAGGAACACAACCAGGAACACAACCACGAACACAACCAGGAACACAACCAGGAACACAACCAGGAACACAACCAGGAACACAACCAGGAACACAAACACAAGCAGGAACACAACCTGGAACACGAACACAAGCAGGAACACAACCTGGAACACAACCAGGAACACAACCAGGAACACAACCACGAACACAACCAGGAACACAACCAGGAACACAACCAGGAACATGAACACAAGCAGGAACACAACCTGGAACACGAACACAAGCAGGAACACAACCTGGAACACAACCTGGAACACAACCAGGAACACAACCAGGAACACAACCCCGTTGGGTGAAGTCACGTTGTTGACTCACAGCACAGCAGCGAGCAGGTTGTGTGTAACACTCACGTGTTCCTTGTTTAGAACAGTGGAAGCTTCCGACTCAATTTAACAACAACAACACAAACCAGGTATACAAATACACATATAATCGTATTGTATAAATATATTATTGTCAAAGGACAATTTATTTATATTTCTTTAACCGATTCTCATGTTTTACAGTTGAACAGATGATTTAACTCAAGCCTGTTTCCTACAAACATTGAAATCCGAGCTCTGTGTGGATCAGGGAGATGTTTTCTGGTGATTGAACCCGATCCAGTTCCCGACCCGGATGTTTCTGAAAGTTTCCGTGCTCCTCACTCATCAGCGCTCGCTCTCAAACGGAGGATGGCAGCACAGCTGTCTGTGCCGTGGCTCATTCAGCATGACAGACAGCAGATGGCTGAGCGAGGGAGATACAGAAGAAGGAAGGAGGCGTAGATTGAGTTATTGGGCTGGTGTCAGAGTAGATTTTGGTTACAGAGCTCTAAAAGCTCCGGGCTGAAAACGTCATTATGAGAAACCACTCACTCCTCCACCGCTCCCGCCCTCTGCGGCTGCAGCCTGGTTCATTCATCACCGAGGCTCCGTCGCGCTCGGCTGCTTTCTGAATCTCTCTTCTCAGTATTCGGAGGAAGGGAGTCGACTCTGAGCGCGGCGGCGGCGTGGACGAGCGTCTGACCGACGCACGGGTCGTTCTGTCAAATATCGGACAAATAGCTGATCTGCAGCCACGAGGTAAACGCAGGAGAACAGATGCAACTCCGAGAACAGGACGGTTTTCCATAAGATACACCAAATATTAGGAATTGGATATTTTAGCAATAACTCCCAATAAAACCACACAAATAACAAATATGTTTTCACAAGTCTCACTCTTTGTCCCACGGTGACACCATCGCAGAATCTCTCAGCTGTAAATCACACCCACTGTCAGGATCCTGACCTGAATTCAAGCCGAGTGAAGTCAAGCTGCAGTTTCTGCAGCTGGATGAGAAAGGAACGGTTTTTCCAGACGTTTTTCAGCCAAATTAAAAATGATTGATTTTTGAATGTCCAATTAGTTCAGGAGCCGGGTTTTAGAAATACTGAGGCAATGAGTCGGACAAAAAATGTAAAAGATATTCTATTAAATATCCAAAACATCGGTGAACCCGCACGTCACTGCACCACAAAAAGAAAACACCGTGCCTCAAAACGATAACCACTGACTTTCAATCAGACTGGAAACAAGTGTTTGGGATGATTTCAGTTAAAGTGAAGCTTAGTGAAAAGCTGCTCGCTCTAGACGTGCACACGCATTTCAACAAAATAAGGCAAACTTCAGTCGGAGAGGAGAAGCGCCTGCTGCGGGGCGACAGCCGTAATCCCCGAGCCGCTGAGCTGCACTTATCACGGCGGCTGTGGACGCTGGAGGAATCCTCCGCTGGCAAGCTGCGTCTGAGGCCGCGGCTACAAGCGAATGTAAATGTGTGTGAGAAAGTACAGAATCATAACTGCATTTACAAACAGTGCTATGAAGCTGTGTCGGTCCGTTAGAGACAGAGACAGACAGGTGTGTGTGTCGTCAGTTCAACAAACACAAACGACTTATCGGAAAAACAATGAGACACAAGCAGACGTAGAGGATCGGCCTCGCTGCTCGGCCAGATGTCTGAGCGATGAACCAATCAGGAAGACGGACAAAAGGGAAAACCAGATGTTTATGTGCATATAATACACACACACACACACACACACACACACACACACACACACACACCAGTGCGTAAACACTATACTCGTTGACGTAGATTGTGGATTTTGGCTTGTCTCAAATCCAACGGTGCCAAAAACACGTTCCTCTGAATCAAATCTCACAAGTTTAAAAATCTGTTGGTTTTCAAGTTCCTTTGTTAAATTCTCCCTCCGGGTTCCGACAGTGAACTGCGAGGAGCTGTACGGGTCAGCGAGGACGGATTGTTAACTCTACCCCTAACCCCACGAGGCCTGAACGAGGTACAGGAAGTTCAACTGCGCCCAAAATGGTCAGAGAGAAGAAGAAGTGAAGACTCACCTGGCCAGGTTAAAGGCATCGTCGATAAGCCCCGCCCTGTTTCCTACCGAGATGATCTGAGAAAGAGAAACGAGAGACGGGATGAAGATGAGAAACAGAACCAGGGCTCAAGAGAAGAGCGTCCGTCGGACGGTCGTACCTCCGGGTTGTTGTGGAGCTGCTGAATCAGCAGTTTCCAGTTCTGGAGGTCGTAGTTCACGCGGAAGTAGCCCGTCTGGTTTATGTTGCCAAGCAACCAAGTGCTGTCGTCCATCTGACCAATCCTGTGCGTCTCTGAGACCAAACAGACGAGTCACATGTGCAGATGATGATGTTTACTCTTTTAAAAGTGGAAGTTGAGGTCGAACAAAAACTTAAGAATCAAAAAAGTGTAAAAAAGCTTCATTTGCCAAAAAAAACAGGATAATAATTTCATTTGTTTCTCACTTTTCTTCTCAGAAGATAAAACGACCTCTTTTCTCTGCATTGCTCGTTTTTTTCCAGACGGAGATAAAATAAAAATCTGTTCTTATTTTCCAAAAGTTTTTTATTCAACAGAACCAGACGTAGAACGAGAGCTCGTCCAGAAAATCACAAAGAGCCGAGTTTTATTTTGTCCAATAACAACAATAACAAAAACAGAAGCAGATGAAGCTCCATTCTCAAAAGAAATACTTTTACTTTCAATTAAAATTTTAAAAAGAGTTGAAGTATCAGCTCCAACGGACAGAAAGAACTTCACGAGACAGAAATCCTCCAGAAACAGAAGCAGGAACGAGGTTTGACTTCAGATCACACGTCACATAACGAGATGATTCATCTGTGATCACGTGACGGAAATGAATCCTCATGTTAAAGTTTGCTGTGTCCAGGTTAATGAGATAATTAAACCCTGATCATAACGGTAATCGAGACGATAATCAGTGATATCGGTACCTGTCCTGTTGTTGATCCAGATGAGTCTCTCTGGACTCATGGTGGACGTGTTTCCCACGGCGACCGTCAGAGGGACCTGCCACTGTAAGCTACAGGGAGAGAGAGAGAGAGAGAGTGATGTCAGGGACGGTCAGAGGAATGGAATCAGGTTTTATTGCCTCACTTATCAGATATAAGAGAGAGAGAGAGAGAGGGATGATCACTCAACATCAGTCGGCTGGAAATGGAGCGAGCGACAGTCGCTGCGTTGCAGGGGGAGAGAGAGGGAGGGAGTGTAATGGCTGCAGCAGCCGGCGAACATCAGTCAAGTAGCTCAGGGTGTTTTCTCAGGGAGCGAGAGGTTAAACGTGTCGTCCAGTCAGAAGCGAGTGATTCTTACATCTTCTCCTTCGGCTCCGACACGTAGCCGCTGCTTTCCTGCTCGACTGGATCCCACAAACCCACCAGGCTCGTGAAGCCTCTTAAAAACCAATTAGATTATCTCAAAACGGCATCGGCTCAAACGCAGCAGCTGACATTTAAGGAGGTAAATGATTTTTTGCGGAACGCCGCTCTGCAGAATACAGATTTAAAAAAAAAAACTTTAATAACAAACCTCGTGACGACAGACAGAGAAGATGGAAGTTGTCTTTCAGGGCAGAAAGAAATCAGGATGGTTTAAATGCTGATGAACATTTAATATGACACGTTAATACACCCCCCCCCCCCCCGACCGCCGTCCATCTTCATTTACAGTCTACGTTCACGACAGTCAGTAAAACACGTGACGAGGAAGAAAAAGAACACACACACACACACACACACACACACACACACACACACACACACACACACACACACACACACACACACACACACACACACACACACACACACACACACACACATTTCCTCCTTAAATGAGAGGATTGATTGAAGTGTGAGAGATTTTGTCTGTAATTAAAATCCACTCTAATTAAAATATGAATCAATTGAATCAGAATGAGTCTCTGGGGGTTTCAGTTGGAGCTAAAGAGAAGGTGCCACTTTAAAAGCTCATTTATTAGTGTCATTAGTGTGTGTGTGTGTGTGTGTGTGTGTGTGTGTGTGTGTGTGTGTGTGTGTGTGTGTGTGTGTGTGTGTGTGTGTGTGTGTGTGTGTGTGTGTGTGTGTGTGTGTGTGGAGGGGTCAGGGTCATTGTAACACAATCAGCCACATAAAGACCATCTACCAAGTCCCATAATATACATTTGTCGCCATGGGCAACCTTCGATCAATACCACTGCCTAGCAACGGAATATTTAATCTAATATTTATAACAAGGTGATTGGCAGCTACACACACACACACACACACACCCACACACAAAATGTGTTCATTAATATTTGATTGGAATGAAGAATGTTTATTTTAAACAACTGTGTGTGTGTGTGTGTGTGTGTGTGTGTGTGTGTGTGTGTGTGTGTGTGTGTGTGTGTGTGTGTGTGTGTGTGTGTGCTCAGAGTCAATGATTTATTCATCAGAGCCAGAAACACACACACTTGTCCAGCTATCCTTGTTAGGACATTGCTTTCACTTCCATTCATTGCTGACAGTCTAACCTTGACCTTATATTAATACTAGATTGGCAGCTACACACTCACACACACACACACACACACACACACACACACACACACACACACACACACACACACACACACACACACACACACACACACACACACACACACACACACACACACACACACACACACACTATTTGGAGGTGTTGATTTCTTGCAGACTGACTCAGTTCAGTGCGCTCGTTCTGACTTCCTGATTTGAATTATTTCTTGACTCAAACCGTTTGTATGTTTGTGACATTCGCTTCAGACACAGGACAGAAACAGACTTATACACCCTCCGTGCCGACTCATGGATAATTCATCAGCGTCCTGTTTAACGATAAAACTCATTAAATCAACAGAAACAAAACACCGTCCCCTCACGTGATCTCTGTTTACCTGACGAGCTGTGATGTGTTTAAAGTCTGACGTCCTTTATAGGATTTATTTTCAATATCATTAGCTCGACCTTTCGTACGTAACAGCGTGTAACGAGGGTGCTGCTCATGCGTGTCGGAGTATGAGCGAGCGCAAGCTGATCTTCGCCTTCCTCTATAGACTCTATCTCTCTCTTCTCTCTCTCTCTCTCTCTTCTCTCTCTCTCTCCCTCTCCCCTCTCCTCAGTTCTTTAAAAAGCACTCGTTTCCTCCGTCTGTGTTTGTTTGGCGACGGTAGAATAAAAGAGCCGAGCGTTTAAAGAGTCTCAAACAAAGCAAAGTGTGATCTTTAAAATGTCACCTTAACGGCTGAAGTCAAACAGAAAGTTTGAAGAGTTCTTTCTTTTACTTTTATAAAAGCTTCTTTTAGAAGAACGACTCCGTCAGACATTTAGGAGCAAGTGTCACGAACCAGAGGAGACGGACGATTGGTTCTCAGTTATTAATTAGTTTGATAATCGGTTAACTTTACGCATTAATCAAACAGGAAGTTAGGAGCTGGAGTCTGAACCAAACAAGGTGTCGTGTTTATTCACTCTGAACTTCAGATGTTAAATGTCTCAGAAACTTTAAAGACGACACTGAAGAGTAAATATTTACGAGTTTAATTTGGGACGTTTGCTGAATGTTGTTTTCCATCTCGCTCACTCACTTCCTGTTTTCTTTCTAATGTTGATACTGATTCATCACTGGTGAAATTTCACAAAATAATATATTTAATCCGAATGTTTAAAAAGCAGAAGTTTATTTAACACAAATGTGCTAAAGATCCACAGTTTGATTCCGAGCAGCGATGATCGTACTGAGCAGGTTCACTGGTGAACTGTCAGCTCCACTCAGACCCGAGTGTTCGCTCATCCACGGATGTTTCTGTTCATTACTGTAGATTTCAGTTTGTTTCTAAGAAGCCCGTACTTTCTCCCGCAGCTTGAGTCAACAGCGTGTATCACGGTGGGACTCCGCTGCGCCTCTGAACGCAGCTCCGCGGGATCAAACAGCAGCGTCGGCCTCTGATTCGATGCTCAACCTAAAAGCACAACAAGTTTCTTTCTCTGACGAGTGTTGGCAAACAGCTCGGGAGCGTGTGAACGCAGCCCCACGAGACCAAACAAGAGCAAAAAACAAAGACTTCAACTCCACCTAAAAACAAACGGCTCTGGTTCAGCAACTGACAAGACCTCGGGAGCGACTCTGTGCAGAGGAGCTCGAGAGAAACACAAACGGCTGAGGATGAAAGAAGAAGAAGAAGAAGAAGAACAGAGGAGGAGGCGGAGGCGGAGGAGGAGAGGAACATGAATTAATAATAAATAAAAAAGGTAAAGGAACTTTGAGGCGCAGAGCAGGTCAGAGGGATTGTTAACGTCAGTCACAGAACAAACACATGGCAGAAGGCAAAGAGAGAGAGAAGGGACGAGAAAAGAGGAAAGACGTGAACAACAGGTAAAGAAAAGGAGGAAAAGAACCGGTGAAATATTGATGGAGGAGAAAGTGGGTCGATAAAACAGCGAAGAGAATAAACTCCAGAGGTTGTGAAGAACGTGAATAAAACATCTCGTGAATCAAATATGGATGAAACACAAATGATGAAGCGGAGGTGAAGAATCTGACGGAAAAACTGGAAAAGTGCTTTTTCAGGAGATCGCCGAGAGGACGGAGCTCGTGGTCGGTGAGGTGTGAGACGGAGGGGGGGAGCCGTTCACGCCGAGGGAGTCAGACGAGTGGGACGCAGGAAACGTTACGGTGAAGCTGAGGTCATGAGGTAGAAGTATCTAAAACCCGTCTTCTCTCTCTGACCAGCAGGGGGCAAAAACCAAGCTGGCGGTGAACAAACTGAGGCTTCAGAACAGCAGCACTCAAACCACCAGGTGGCGTCACGGCGGGTTGATGCCGAAACAAACAATAATCCCTGAATGTGAGGTTCAGCTGTTTGGGTACTGGTCAACGTCTCTGATCCGTTTAACCACCGTCACCGGTTGTTTGAGCCATAACAACACAATGGCGTTGGTTTTATAAGAACAGATAAATGAAGAGTCAACACGGGGTTGACCTGGAACACGGATTCTCGTGACACGGAGACTTTAAGTGTTTATCAGCTCGTCTCAGTTTGTTCTGCTGCTGTTCAAACACTCGCTCTCGCCGTGTGTTTCCTGTTCCGCGGTCGATACCCGTGTGATGTCAAATTAAACTTGGGTCCCTGAAGTCGCGACCCGTTGAATCGGCGGTTTAACCACACAAGCAACTGGCGCGGAAAGTTATCGACTACTTCGGATTCTGTGGTTTGAGATTTGTTGATGGAATATATGTCACAAGTTACCAGATCTACAGCTATATATATATATATAGATACTGTATATATATTGTATATTTTTAGACTTGCGAGCTGCTTCACAGTTTCACACCCACCTGTTGTTGCTCCTGGCTTCCTGTCCGTACAGGAAGTGCTCCTGGCTCACGGTGATGTAATGAGTGGGGAGCTGCTCCGATTGGTTCTTGGTGATGGTGATGACGGGGTATCCCATTTGTAGAGTCCACCTGTCCATCATCTGTCCGATGTCGATGTCCCGCCCCTCAGAACGCATGGCCTGGACCAATCACACAGTTATAAATAGTTAATGACCGATAACGACTCACTCACACTAATTGATCAATGATTGGTTACATTGTTAATGAGGCTATTAACACCTCATCAATAACCTGGTAAGAGCTTCGTCAATATTTCATCTTTAAATCACCTCAGAGAACGAAGACTTTCAGTTAATTACAGATCTGATTGGATGGCAGAGCTAATTCAATATAACGAAGAAGCTAATTGAAGCAAGAATCTCACAAAACAAGCAAACAAGCCTCGCCTCCACCTGTCAGTCATGTCACCATGGCAACACGACTCCCCCCCCCCCCTCTCGTTGAGTCGATCTTAACGAGCATCTCCACAGTCTTCATTAGAACAGATTGGTTAAATAATTACCAGCCTCAGTCTGGATTACATTTTTTTCCCCCGGGACAATGAATGAGGAAGAGATACAGGTTTGAATCCCTGCCCTTGAGCAAGGCCCCGACGTTACCTGAGTGAGTTTGTTCCACAGGTCGTCTCTGGCTGCGTTGCTGTACATGTGACTCAGCAGGTAGTCCTGGAAAACAACAACAGACGACACGTCAGGAGGAGCCTGAACGCACCACGTGACAGGAAATGACATCAGCAGGTGGCGCCTCCACCCGACCTGCAGCATCTGGACCAACTCCCATCATGCATTGCACCTGAACGGAGTCCAGTCTCATGGCGACTTAAAGTATAAGAGGAAACTAAACGATCGTTTGATTGACTGAACCACCCGAGAACATCATGTTTAATTCTTACAGGTTAAATATAAGTGCTCTGATAACTTCAGGGATTTGATTGCATCTGCATCCATATTAAAAGTTAATGGATTCTTCTCATTATCCCTTCGTCAAGTTCGGTGGAAATCAGGTTCAGTGGTTTTTGTAAAATCCAGCTGACGAATAAACCAACAAACAGACGAATATAATCTCCTGAGCAGAACCGCAGTGACAGTGTTTGTGTACTGTTTGGAACCGTGGAATCCAACATGACGGACATGAAGAAGCGGCCTCCTGCAGAGTTTATCTTCTGTGTTGACTCCAAAGAGCTTTGGACTCGATCCTCGCTCCAGGTTTTTTATATTTCCAGAGCTAATGAACAAAGGGAAGAGTGACAAGCTCCTGGAGAGAATGCGCCGGGTTCAAAAGGAGGCTTAGCGGCGCGGCGACGATCCGCTGCTGACGGTCGTGTCTGGTTTGATCTCCGTCTGTCTCCGGCGCCACGAGGAGAAGAAGAAGAAAAGTCATTCCCCGAGCAGAGGACGCAGCGAGTGGCAAAGCTTCGGGAGGTTGGTTCAGCTCGTAACGCCACGAGGAAGAGGCGGGAGAGAAGAGGAAGATAAGACGGAACACCAACAGAGAGTGTGTGTGTGTGTGTGTGTGTGTGTGTGTGTGTGTGTGTGTGGGTGTGGGTGTGGGTGTGTGTGGGTGTTCCTCACTAACAGTCAGTTGTCGTTGTGTGAACGGACGGTGATAAGGAAAGAAGAAACTCTTTATTGGAACAAGATGACACACACGATAACAACAAAGTGTGTGTGTGTGTGTGTGTGTGTGTGTGTGTGTGGTGTGTGTGTGTGTGTGTGTGTTGTGTCACCTTCTCTCCAGCTGAAGTGAACAGAGATAACCACACACACACAGTTTAACAGTGTGATAAACTTAAACCAAACAGTTTCCACTGATAACGAACGTTCAGCGGAAACCAGAGAGATATTTGCTGATATATGTTGTGGAGTAAAAGTGTAAAGTACCTGAAAGAAATGTACTTGAGTACAGTACAGATACTAATGTACTGTCAAGGTACTTTGTTTCACTGCACTGAACTAAACAGAAAATACAACCAGTTCACTTTGCTGATTAAAATCCACGTGAACGGAATCAGAGACATTTTAAAGCTTCAGCTGCAGTTATCGTCTTTGTTTGGACTCGATGATTCACAGTGAAGCACCTGTCATACCACAGATTATCAGAGGGAGACTCATCAAGTGTCGTTTTTACGGTTTGTTATGAGTCATATTTTTCTCTAAGTATCTGATTCAAACTTTTTTCTCCATTTTCTGCTGAATGAACGCGTGAAAAACGAGGAAAGAGTTTTTTTAATGCAGCTGACGACTGAAACTAATGTTCAGCACATTGTATGTGGACCTGTAACACACACACACACACACACACACACACACACACACACACACACACACACACACACACACACACACACACACACACACACACACACACACACACACACACACACACACACACTGCTGCATCAGCAGAGTTTTATATAGACTCTGGTTCCCGGCGTGTTTCAGGTCACTGCCAGTTGCTGCAGTGGAACCGGGACTCTGTGTTTGTGTTGAGGATTATTTCCATAACTGCTCTTTCTGAATAAAACCTGCGTTTAACCCACTTACACGAGTGATGACATCATCTTTATTTCAACTCCAAACTGCCGTTTCTCTGCTGAAACACAAACGTTCTCCTGACCCGAGCGGATTCCTTCAGATTGTGTGTCTGTGAAGTTCCTGAGACGTGAACATTAACCATCGGAGATGCCGTTAGCAGCCGCGAGTGATAAATGATGCAGCTCAGTCTGTCTGTGTGGTTAATGCAGTTAAATTAACTCACGACTGCTCTGCTTTAGAAAAACAGGAACATTTTCAACGTTCAATTATTTCCGAGTTTCACTGCATTTTTCTTTTTGTGCTCTGATTCATGTTTCATCACTTTGTGTCCCAGCCAGCGCGGAGCTGCGACGCCGCCCATCCATTTATTTCATTTCTCTTTGAACCTGTCCCAGAATAAACTGAAACAGTAAATAACAAACTTATGGTTCCTCATGACACCGAAGTTTTATCATTTCGTGTTTAGCTGCCGTCACAATGAAGCTGTTTTCAGACCTGAGCGCAAACGTCCGAGTCCGAGTCAGGAAGCTTCCCAGTGAGCGAGTGGACGTGTTGACAAGGTTTCTAACACGTGATGGACGTGAAGCTGGAAGAACACAAACATCTCAGGATGAAGAAGAGGAGCCGTCCACTTGGAAACACGAGGAAGAAGAGGAAGAACATTTTGAACAGTTCTCATTAAAAAAAGTAAAATCTGTCGTAACAAGGAGATTTTACAGTCGAGAAAAAAACATCCTCTCAAACTGGCCCTGCAGCCAAATCTGCTTATTTGCTGCCAAACTGAGTTCAGTGAGTTCCACAACACACACACACACACACACACACACACACACACACACACACACACACACACACACACACACACACACACACACACACACACACACACACACATCATTTTAAAGCCAAACTGCAGCTTTCCCCCCTCATCCTCAGAGAACCCTTCACCTCTGTATCCACATCTGGACCCACTCGAGCACATGCACTTACGTTGAGGCCCTTCTGGAACAGCGGCTGTCCCATCACGTTCGCCAGCATCCGGATCAGCGCTGCCCCCTGCAGACGGCGCAGAGAAACACACTTTTAAACACAGCAGCAGGTAAAAGCTCCTCTCGACCGTCACGAACAAATAAATCTGTTCCAGTGGATCGGAGAGTCCAGGTTAAATTGTTGCGTGAATTTGTTGCCGCTGACCAATTTCAAACTGTCGGGACATTGTTATTCTTTGAGGGAATTATTTGTGCGTTACTAGGTTCCGCTGCTAACGCTGCTAACGCTGCTAGTTGCTGCTAACGCTGCTAGTTGCTGCTACCTCACCTGGTTTTTGTAAGTAGATCCCTGGAGCTGGTTTGATTGATCAGATCACAATCACCAAAAATGTCTTTGTGTTTTGTTTTGTTTTGTTTGAACCCTGAGAAGCTAATAGACATTAGTTCAAACAACCCCAGGAAAGGCTCCGATTGGCCGTGACAGAAACGTGACACCCAGGTGACTGCACTAATTTATTAAAACAACGAGGTGAGAGATCGACCTCATGATGTCGAACATGATGCACCCTGGGAAACACATAAGGCTAATTCCTCTTCTGGCAATGGAAAAAGACTCGATCACCTTTATTTACCCACGTTTCCCTGCTGGTTCCTACAATCATCCGTCTTCCCCTCTTCACTCGGCTCCGTTTCTCTTCTTCGTCGTGTTTTCCGTCTTCAAGGTTCCTCGTCCCCCCCCCCCCCCCCCCCGGCACGTTCTCCTCCCTGTTTATTGGACTTTGGATTCCTGCCTGTGTATCTCTGGATCCTCGCCTGTTTGGATTGCATCCTCCTGCTCTGACCCTCGCCTTCCTCATCATCCTGCAAAGCTTTGTTTCTCTCTCTGTAAATAAATGCACTGAGCTATTAGCGCTGCCTCTGGCGTCGGCAGCTGGATCCTCGCCGCTCTGCTCCTGGCAGCGGCTGCGGCTTTCTGTGGTGCAAGTAATTGGAATAACGTTTTTTTCTCTGTTTTGCAAAGAATGTTAAAGTGTTTACGCATATGGGGAAATGTCAGAGTGGAAACTCGGCACCGTGGTTTGTTTGTATGTAATATTTTCTGATGTTATTGTCGATGATGCATATTGTTCTAATTGTGTTGCTTCATTCAGCCACAGAAGATGTTTCAAGCAGCGTTTGATTAATAAGTTCAGGAGGACAAATACATTTCGCTGTAGCACGAGGAGCCACTTAGCTTTCTGTAAAATAACCTCATTGAAATAAAATGTTTGTGGAATGGGCGCCCCTTGTGGGTGTTCCTGGTACTACTTAATATTTTTAAGCTTCTGCACTAGTGACATTAAGAAGAAAGAAACAATCGTTCACTAAGAATCAAGATCTGATTAGAATTTGGTGATTTTTGTTTGCCTTGTGATCGCGATACTTTTGCAACACATTTAAAGAATCACTTAAAATTTGGCACAAACGTTCCGATAGACTCGAGGATGGATTGAATTATTTCACGAGGGTGAGTCGTACGTCATTGTGTTATTTTACACGTACCTTTTTGTACGCGATCCAGTCGAAGACCCGGTTGATGTCCGCCGCTTGTTCCACCTCCTGGGAGATGGGGTGGGAGGAGCTCAAGCCGTCCAATAGCATCACCTCGTGGAGGACGTCAGTCAGAAACCGTTGCTTCTCCTAAAGATACAAACATTTCTTCTTTGTGTCACTTATGGAAACATTGTGTTGATCGTTGAAACGTCCAACGTGCGACATCATCAACGTGCGACAGCATGTGATTAATACTTTCAACACAAGTTTATAAAAACAAAGTCTCGATCAAATGTTTCTGTAAACAAAGGTTCAGTTGTGTGATTTGTGTTTAATCTTTGTTTTAATTCCGTTTGGTCCATTTACTTTCTTTTCCACTTCTTTCCTCTTTCATCCCCTATCTTCCTCATTCGTTTATCTCCTTGTTCCCTTTCCTTATTTCCTCCACCTGTTTCCTCTCCTTGTTCTCTTCCTTCCTCTCGTTCCCTTCCATTACTCCTCTTCCTTCCTCTCGTCCCCCCCCCCCCCCCCCCCCCCCCCCCCCCCCCCCCCCCCCCCCCCCCTCTTCTCTTTCCTCTTTCCATCCCTATCTTCCTCATTCCTTTACTCTCCTTGTTCCCTTCCTTATTTCCTCCCCTTCTTTCCCTCTTTCCCTTTTTCTCTTCCTTCCTCTCGTTCCCTTCCATTACTCTCTCTTCCTTCCTCTCGTCCTCTTCCATTACTCCTCTTCCTTCCTCTCGTTCCCTTCCATTACTCCCTTCCTTCCTCTCGTTCCCTTCCTTACTCCTCTTCCTTCCTCTCGTTCCCTTCCATTACTCCTCTTCTCCTTCCTCTCGTCCTCTTCCATTACTCCTCTTCCTTCCTCTCGTTCCCTTCCATTACTCCTCTTCCTTCCTCTCGTTCCCTTCCATTACTCCTCTTCCTTCCTCTCGTTCCCTTCCATTACTCCTCTTCCTTCCTCTCGTTCCCTTCCATTACTCCTCTTCCTTCCTCTCGTTCCCTTCCATTACTCCTCTTCCTTCCTCTCGTTCCCTTCCATTACTCCTCTTCCTTCCTCTCGTTCCCTTCCATTACTCCTCTTCCTTCCTCTCGTTCCCTTCCATTACTCCTCTTCCTTCCTCTCGTTCCTTCCATTACTCCTCTTCCTTCCTCTCCTGCTCTTCTCTCCGGTTTTCAGGATTTTAATCGACATCTACAAACATGTTGAGCTTTAACGAGCTCTGTCTAAATTACCCCAGGGATCAGGGTAAATCCGGAGAAGTGCGGATCAGTCTAATTCATGGATTCCAGTGTTTACTGTGGAGATTTGGATTTAATGAACCTCCATCTTGTTAAGCAATGGATTGGTGGCTTATTAAGTTTTAGTCGTTAATGAACAGAATGAACAGGAACCTCTCTGAATGAACAGTATCTGTTGGGATGTGGCTAAGTCGTGGCCCAATGTGGCTCAGTGTAAGACATGGATTTAAGTTGTTTATAAAGTAGATGTGGTTTTAATGATCACATTAAGTTAAACTTTAGTTTCAAAAGATATTAAGTTTTAATGAACATCAGAAAATACAGAAGTGTTGATGAATAAGAGGATATGATAGATATATCTATATGGACATATTTACACACACACACACACACACACGTAATCAGACAGAATCAGGGGACTTCCTCTCAAATTACACAATTACTTAATTAGCTAAATTGCACATTTGGACGAAACTAGAATTACTCTGAGAGAAGAAAACTGAATCAGATTAAATGAGACATCAGCTCGAATTAAGAAACACTTTAACTAAGAGAGAGAGAGAGGGGGGGGAGAGAAGAAGAGTCCCTCCTCTTCCTCCTCCCTCCTCTCCTCCTCCCTCCTGCTTCACCTCCTCCTCCTCCTCCTCCTCCTCCTCCTCCTCCTCCTGCTTCTCCTCCTCCTCCTCCTCCTCCTCCTCCTCCTCCTCCTCCTCCTCCTCCTCCCTCCTCCCTCCTCCTCCTCCCCTCCTCCTCCTCCTCCTCAGTATAATCTATCATTCTGTAATATATACAAGTATATATATATATACACATATTATTCTCAATGATAAAAGTAATAAGGTCTCGTTAATGCAGTTTAATATATGAGAATTAATTAGTTTATTATCTGAACTTGGAGCAGCTGCAGAAAATGGATGAATTCTCAAGTTTCAAGTTCAAATTAAAACTTTAAAACCCTTCATGACTTTATGTGAAGAAACTGAATTCAAGATGTTTCCCTGTAGCACAATAGAAACTCTTATTTTATATATATATATATACTTAACATAATAGTTTCCACCTGGATTCAGAAAACACAAACTATCACAGACTATAATTTAACAGTATTCTGTCATAAAGATGGACTCAGACCAGGATCCATGATTTGATCTGAGGCCAGCTGACCTCGGGTGGAATCGATACGACTCTTCTCTCGTTGAGGAGGAAGAGATGAAGGTCTTCGTCTCTTCAACATGAATATTTCATATATTTCCATTAGAGGTCGCTCCGCCTCACATCGGCTGTTTAACCTCCGACCGGCGCTCTCTCTCTTTATCTGCGTGGGAAACGACCCCCCGGGGAGTCGGGGATCAAAGCTCCGGCAGAGACGAGCAGCCGGGAACCACACGGACACTAGACACTAATATTAGAAACATCTTCAAAAATACATCAGTACGTCCGGAACAGAGGTCCGACAGGAACAGAGGTCCGACAGGAACAGAGGTCCGACAGGAACAGAGGTCCGACAGGAACAGAGGTCCGAGAGGAACAAGGGTCCGACAGGAACCGAGGTCCGACAGGAACCGAGGTCCGACAGGAACAGAGGTCCGACAGGAACAGAGGTCCGACAGGAACAGAGGTCCGACAGGAACCGAGGATTCATTAGAATCGAAAAGTCAAGGTCGCTCTGATGGGTTTGGCCTTGTGGGGGCGCTATGCTCAGAAAAAACTAAGAGTGGATTTATTTAAATTTGGCACAAACACTTGGACTCTTGGCAATTAATTAAAATAGTTAAATGTCTCTTTGAAAAGTGGAGTCAACAGAAGGAAAAGCAGCCGACACTGAATCTGTTCCTTCATGGAAACAAGAGGAAAACTATTTTCCCACTTGTGTAATTGAGCTAAAGACGTGAACGAGTTGCTCTGAACCCGAGAGACATTAACGTTTAAACACTTACGATTAAGAGAAAGACTTTGATCCCAGCGGACGAGGATCAGAGACGACGAGATTCAAGCTGCAAAGGTTCTTCAGCTCGAATGAAAGGAACTTTGCTTTAACACAGTTCCACAGTGTGTGTGGAGAACGAGGTCGGAGCTGATTATCATTAGAACCAGAAAGTGGTGAATGGACGTTTATCTCTTTTAATCCTCTGAAAACTGAGATTGTTGTTTGTATGATTCTGTTTAAATCTAAAATAAAAAACTATAATAGTTAGAACGTTCATTCTATTTGCAGCAGGAAGTCGAGGCCTCTGTCTTCCAGCTCCTCCTGTTGCACCATCGTGATAACAGACGGTGGAAACATGAAACCAGAGTAAAATCCCCAAAACTAAACAATGTGTTGTTCCTGTTTAAATATTAGAAATGAATGAGACATGAAGCCTTTGAGGATTCTCCGGGAAATGACATCACAGGAAGTAAAACTACCGATGTGAACACTGGAGCAACATTTCTACGGCAGAGTTCAAAGCGTTAACTACGACTTTGAACCGCTGAAAGAATAATAAGTATGATAAAGCATAATCTAATATCTTTGAAGCTGATTGGTGAAGTGATGACTTTCTTCGCTTGTCACACTTGTGTTTGTTCTTCTCGCTGCTTTTCAAATACAAACCCTCTGTTGTAAGTGCACTGGTTCTATCAGGCGGCGAGCGCTTTATCGTGATTGTGTGTTTTATTGGAGGAGCACTTTGTTTCCATCAGAGCGTTCAGCCGAGCAGAACCCCGGTAACAGGGATTTAAAAATGCCACGTCACGGCTGTAACGGACTGGGTGTGCATGCGGGAGATAAGGTGTTTGGGTTTCAACTCACTCTGCGCTGGAAGTAAATCACAACATACATCTGCAGAAACAAAGCGGGAGGAGTGTGTGTGCGCTTTAATTTAAAGTTTTCGGAAAGTTTTCACAGAGTTTTCGGGGCGGGGGGGGGGGGGGGGCGGGGGGGCGGCGGAGACGACGGTCGGGCGGTTTTTGAGCAAATAAAAGGAGGAAATTCATTTCTAATTTTATTGTGTTTGCAGCCGACTCACTCTCTGCATCAATTTGTTTGCAAACCCGAGTCGAATGAAACAAAACAGGATTATACCTCGCGTGGATTTAGACTGAATATTATCTGCTGAGCTGCAGAGAGGAGGAGGGGGGGGGGAGGAGGAGGAGGAGGAGGAGGAATCAGATATTGATCTATGAGAGAGGAGGAAGGTGTTCGGTGTCAGGAGGAGACGTCGCGGTCAGAACTCACTCCTCCTCAAAAGACCGTTTTAACTCTCTTCTTGTACAAAGTGCGTCCCAGGGCGACACGGAAGGTTTTACACGGTGAAGAGAAAACAAGCGACTGAAACGCAGCAGCAGCAGATATTTAGATTCATCATGACTGTGAATAAAGATGGACGACATGACGCCCCCCGAGAGTGAAGCCAAAACATCTGGATCTGGCTCCAACACAGGTCGTAAAGCCCTCCTCCTCCGTGTTCGCAGACGGGACACGGACCAGACAAAGCATTATTTGGTTTGACAGCAAATAGAGTTTAAGTTTTCACTCACCATGTTCCACTTCGGAAAAAGGAAGTCGGTGCCGACGTACTCAAAGAAATGAGCGAAGCCTTCCTTCAGCCACACGTCCTCCCACCACACCGGAGTCACCAGGTCACCGAACCACTGCCGGACACACACGGGACACTTCGCTGTTACATCACACACAAGCAGTTCATCTGGACACATTCAAAAAGCTCCTGTGGGGATTTTAAAGAAGCTGCACAAGGAGTTTCACACTGAAGATGGATTCTAATAGTGATACTGAGCTGTAAGCTAAATGATATGACTCTTAACAAAACACATTTTCTTATTTTCTTATTTCTTTTCTTCTTGCTGCTGCTGGAGTCATTGATAGATTTTCATAGATGAAAAGTCCGGATCATTTGCATCATTGGATTCATCCTCTGGGAACCTCGAGCTAAATTAAATTGCAATGCATCCGGTTAATACTCTAAACTGGGCCGAGGAGGGAGGTGAACACGACAGCGTCCCCGGAGACGCAGCGCCGGCGTGACGGCAGCCCAAAGAGCCACAAGGCGCCACGTCACTGAAACACAGAGTAAATCCAGTCGGTGAGCGAGGACCTGCCTCCGCCTCCTGGAGGACTCGCTCCGTCTCTCCGCCTGATGACGCCGAACCAGCAGCAGCCAGCCGAGCGTGCGTCCCGGGCTGCCGTGGCGGAGCAGGCCTTATTCATCAGCAACACCCGAGGGCGGCCGCAGCCATGTTGCTCATTAAGTGTGACAAAGGCAGCGGCGGGGTTGGCTCCTGCTTGCCGGGGCATGCCACCACCTGATTGGGCAGTAAGTCTTGTCTCAGGGCGCCTCGGAGCCTCGTCGGGGTACAAACCGACAGTCGGGTCTAATAAAGGCGGAGCACGTATAAAATAGACTATGGAGTGAACTTTGCTGATAGTGGAACGTGTGGCCACGGGGGTAATGCGTGTGGACCCGGGCTGTTTCCTGGCAACACGGTGTGAATAAAGAGGATGTAGCGTTAGGGAACAGCCGCGTGTCCCTGCCAGCTTTGTTCCTGAGCCCGAACGCTGCCGTTAAACCTTCAGCTGCAGAGCGGAGCGACGGCCATCTTTCAGAAAAAAGAGTTCATCCCCCACCTTCCCTGTAAAGCGTGGTTCCAGCCTCAGACTGCAGGAGAGGCTTCCCACACCTCGGCTCACTGCGCCTCCTGCTTCTTTACATGTTCCTCAGCTTTCTGACGCAGATTGTCCTTCAACCGATCAAACACGGAACGGTAAAAGTCGAGAGTGAAGTGAAGTGTGTGAAGTGTGTGTGTGTGCGGCGTCAGACTCTTATTTGGATCATTTCACTCTGCACTTGAAACAAGTCGAGTGTAATTATGTTGCCCAAAGTCACAAATCTGTCCATATGCAGCATACAAATCAGGAGGCACAGCACGGGAAACGGGCGACCGGGGATTTATTTGTTTTTAAAGTGAAGGAGGAACAGTCGGCCGCCGCTTTAATGGAAATCAGAGACGCCATCAGAAAGTTCTGAGACCTTTACTGTCGAGAACAAACAGAGCGTGTGGAGATAATGTGCATGCGGGAGGAGGCGAGTGGCATCCGTCATGAGTTAGCATTCCACGTCCGCCCATTTAATCCACACACACACACACGCACACGCACACACGCACACGCACACACACACACACACACACACACACACACACACACACACACACACACACGCGCGCACACACACACACACACACGGAAGTCTTTGTTTGTGGTAGAACCCACAGACTGAGGTCGTCGGGGGTCAGCGGCACGCTCGTTGTTTTCTTTGACATTAGCAGGGTTGTGTAGCAGGAGTGTGTAGCAGGAGTGTGTAGCAGGAGTGTGTAGCAGGGTTGTGTAGCAGGGTTGTGTAGCAGGAGTGTGTAGCAGGAGTGTGTAGCAGGAGTGTGTACCTTTAGTTTTTTACTACACTTCCCTAGTTTAAGACTAAACGTGACCATCAGGCTGACGTGGCTCCTATAGGTCAGAGTATTATAACTATTTAAAGCATTTGAAATACGTTCATCACTTGGAGTAACCTTATGAATTCCATGTAAGGATTTGAATGCTGTAATAATCTGTGGTGAAGAACACTAAGTGATTCCTCCCAACACATTTCCCTCTCTCTCATTTTAGTTTTGTCGTTTCTCGGCCAAACTTGAATCTCTGCCGAGGCCGAATGAGCCAGAATCTGATATTTACTTCTTTAGGTTCGGTGCAGTTTTCTCTCCACGGCTCTTCGGCTCTGTTTCCTGCTTCACCTGATCGGACTCAGTCTGCAGCTTCATCACCTGGAGCAGACATGAACACTAACTTAACTCCTGCCTTCTGTCCGCCAGGGCTGAGTCTGGGCAGGGACTCAAACCGACCACTCTGTGGGAGCTGGCAGGCTGTTCGGCTGAGGCCCGCTGCCTGGCGCGGCAGGCGGTGGTTCGACTCCCTGAGGCGGAGCCACAGTCTCAGTGGAAACCACGACAGTTTGTAAAATACACGACGCTGCCAGATAAAGTTTGACAAAGAAGTTAAAACATCGGGTTCCGATCTGAGTGTGACTCTGGGATGAATCCTCTGGTGTCTGTGTCCTCTGCAGACTGGTTAAGGTGGGAGACCAGTGCTGTTCCACCTTTACTCACAAACAGAGGAATAGCGCCGGTAACAGTGGAGGGAAACTCGACAGACTACGCTGCCCTCTAGTGGCTGTTTGACTTAGCCTCCACGAACAAGGAGGCATGGAAGCACGTGAGCTCGTTACATCGTTTAAATCTGATTCACGCTTCGCTCTGATCCAATCAAACCAGAGAACATGACGATGAAGGAGATTCTCTTTGTCCTGCGTCTGAAATCAGTTTACATCCGTCAGCTGCTCCTTCATGAAACACGACAGCTGAGAGGGTTTCGGTCTGGATCCGCGGCCCGGCAGCTCGAAGTGGGTCGGCTAGTTTCTAGTCTTCATCAAACCCTTGATTTCACACTGGTACAGTTTGCTCGAGACCCCCGACAAATAGAAAATATAGCCTAATTAATTTCCCTCTGGAGAGTTTTAGCTTCGCAGTGACAGACTCAATAAAGAAGACTAATCCTCTACAGTTGTTACGACTTCTGTAATAATTAAAAAATGACGACTTCTGGAGATTTTACAACGCTCTGGCCTTCATTAGCTGCTCTGTCGTCTCTCTCCCAGTTCCATCCTCATTAAAAGAGAAGAAGCCTCCGGTGGGTCGGCCATTACGGCTGTTGTTGTTGCCGTGGTTACACAAGTGCGTCTTGGGTGGGGTGGGGGGGGCTTCATGAAAGGAAAGTCAAGCATCAGAAGCATTTTGTGGCCGTGTTTTACCAGAACCCCTCAAAACCCCCAGAGACGGACGACACCACACATCGTCTGAGAGGGTCCATCCAGGAAGAGAGACAAACTGAAACATCGATGCCCAGCGAGTGCTACAAGATAATATTAAAATTACACGAGTATCGAGGAGAACCATTCTTGAATTTTTGATCACTCTCAACCATGGCTGGGTTTCTGAGGGAGGCTGCCGGGTGCAGAGTGTTTTAAACGACTGCTGTAAGTCTATCAAACGACTACAAAGAGACGCACAACGACCACAGGGACAGACACACAACAGCCACTGACACAAGCAAGTCATTTGTAGTCGCTTTGTGTCTCTTTCAGTCTTTGGCTCTCGCACTCATGTGGGAGGGTTGGGGGGGGATGCCCAGGGACCCATTATCTCGTCGGCGGCCCGGCTTCCTCGCAGGAAAGACAAATTACGAGGTCGTATAAATGTAATATTTGCAAAAGCAAAATAAATACAGCTTTTTAAAATTGTACCAATGAGAAAAAAGGGATTCTGCCGTTTACTGAAATCCATAAAGTTGATATTACCCTCGGATACGACCCAGAGGCGGGTACCAACGGGCATAATGGACTTTGGTTGTCAGGGTAACGGTAATAAACACAGAGTTTAAAGGGCAGCGGTGCCGGATGGTTCACAACTTTAAATTGGCTACCGTCCAGTCTCTTCCCAGATGTTTCCCAGTAAAATACAGATCACATGATTTCTCTTCCTGAGCAGACGTTTACTTTTGACCCCGCGTAGCAACGACACACCTTCTCTCCGTCTGCATGAGGCTCCACAGCCTCAGCCAATGAGGAGGTAGAACGTGAAGCCTGAGAGGCAGAACCCGGGGAAACATCCCCCAGAACAGAACTTGCTGCTGCTCATAAAGCTATTCAGTGTGAGTAATAACTCAAGGTGACATAGATAGATGTGTGTGTGTGTGTGTGTGTGTGTGTGTGTGTGTGTGTGTGTGTGTGTGTGTGTGTGTGTGTGTGTGTGTGTGTGTGTGTGTGTGTGTGTGTGTGTGTGTGTGTGTGTGTGTGTGTGTGTCGGTCAGAAGCCTCAGTGCAGGTAAAGCTTCAGCCTGTTAAATGCAGATGAGTCTTTGCAGCTCTGCCGGTGCCTTGCTCCAGGGAACCTTCAGGGGGAATTTTCTGGTGCAACAACAAGCAGTGTTGGGGGGGGGGGGGGCCTTGTTACCGTGACACAGCAATGGAACAATCTAACATCCATTTCCTTTTTTTTGCTTTTAAAATGTACATTGTAGTCGCCGGTAACCTTAAAACAATGTCACATGCGTCATACATTTAATTTCCCAGTAATTGTGCAGTGACGCAGTGAATTAGAGAAACAGGAGGATTCTCTGTTTCTCCACAGCAGCACCTTGGTTCTCTGCTTCCCTCACTTCTCTCTCTCTCAGAACAAAGCCGATCTGTGCCTTTGATCGTCCTCCTCCCTCCGTGTGACCCTCACTTATAAATATTCATCCCTCTCTTCAGCAGAGGGACTGAATCTGATTTTCACTTTCTGTTTGGACGGAGATTCTCCCGGCTCCGCGACAGCCGACAGTTTGTCGTTTGGCACAAACGCTGTTTACATCTGCACATCTGTGAAGCTGTAAAGACTCTCGCGGATGTTCCGCCCTGACGAGCTGCAGCTGAAAGGAACACGATCAACAACAGTCGCAGCAAACTCTCAAACCTTAATTAATCTTTGTGCCACCGCTGTCGGGTTTGGGATTTAGCAGCGTTCACCGGCCAAATGCTGCTAATCTTTACAGTTTGATTTGGGATAATAGCCTGTGCTGCAGAACTGGAGACCAACAGGGCAAAGAAACAGAGCCCGGCTGCAGCTGGACCACATTAATAATAAGAGATAGGAAACTAGTAACATCTGGACCAGATGGATCCAGGATAAGAACCATACAGCATCTGGACCAGGAGGATAAAGATTAAAAGCTTTGCCCGACAGATCTAGATTAGCTGCCAGATCAACACCTTGTAAAGAGGAAACAGGACGGATTCCACATCTACACACACGTCCTGAGCCGAAAGTCAAACGCACAGAAAACACAGATGTGCTCGTGCACATGTGGAGTCTAAGAGGTTTGCTTCAGAACCCAGGACTCGTGGGTCTGGGTTCTCGACACTTGGACTAAGATGCTGCAGAGTTCAGATCAGGACGGTTCCGATGTGAGCGTCTGAGTCTCTGAGGCTCAAGACCGAAGCTTCGTCTGATTCAGTTTCTCTGCAGAAAACAACGTGACTGGAATCCCTGAAAGTTCCAAACTCTGACCGAGGTCGGACCGAGGTCGGACCTAATTACAGAGAAGATCCAACCAAACACACATTAACATATCGACCCCCGATAAGGACGATGAAAATGCTAATTCATTCACACCGGGCGAGAAACTCTGAAGAACATCCGAGAGTCGACTTCAGCTCGTTGCTTTCTTCTATCTTCTATTGTCGCTGGATATTTCATCTCATTGTATTTTCCTTCCTCACTTCAGTCCGGAAACAGTTTAAATGTTTGAATTAAGTTCCACTCCGACATGGATGTGACCGTGAATGATCTCAGCAGCACAGATGTTTTATTCCTGGTCTGTAACCGGATGTAAAACAGCTCAGGTTTTATGTTTCACTCTGTAACTTCCACAGTTTAATGATCACACAGAACATCGGAGTGAACCCGAGACGACTCTACACGACACAAACATATAAACAACATCGAGAAATTAAAGTTGATTCATGAATAAAATATGTCAAAAAGTGCGTTTGACTGGTTGAATTACATTTCTATTATTTAGAAGACAAGGCTGTGTTTTTGTTTTATTCTGCGTTTTCATCACTTTTGACAAAATCCAGAGGGAAAATTAAATTCAGCTGTTTGGTTCTGACTGAAGATGTAAATCTACAGGAAGGTGTTTTCTGTGTGTACGTGTGGGTGTATAATATATTGTATATATCACTACATTTGTGGTTCATTATATCTGTTAAGCATAAGGTTTGTGTGTGTGTGTATGTAAGTGTGTGTGTATGTGTATCGCAGCTCTAATAAGCCTTACACAGACACACACACACACACACACAGACACACACTCAGGGTGTAAGATGTTTGTTTATGGCCTGTTAATTAGCCTCGGACATGAGCAGAAGGCAGACACACACACACACACACACACACACACACACACACACACACACACACACACACACACACACACACACACACACACACACACACACACACACACACACACACACACACACACACACACACACACTCAGAGGTAACTGTATTCCTCTCACACGTTGTTATTGATGAAACACTCGAGTCCTTCAGCAGTGAACCAGGAGGAGAATCTCAGATTTTCACTTCAACAGAGTTGATTTAATTTCTCGTTCTCACTGAGTAATCGATAATTAGTAAATCAACGACATAATTAATTAATTTCACTGCTTCCTCAGAGAATAATTCACGAGTCTAGATGAAATAAATCATCGTACTTAGAGGACTGATGTCTACGAGAATGAAGCTGCCTCACATTTCACATCTCGGAGGAGACGGAGCTTTGTCTTCAAAGAACATGAAACAGCTTCTCGCTTCTACCGGGGGGGGGGGGGGGGGGGGGTGGGGATGAAACAAACAAACAAACCAGCGAGTTGTTGTTCGAGTTTCTTCTATAAAAACTTCCCAGATCAACAACAGCTCGAGTGAGAGTCGAGAGGTCAAAGGTCTAAATATGGTGAAACGTGGAGGAAAGTGTAGATGTAAGAAATGGGTCTGATGTAATGTGAGTCTAATACAGACGTAGATATACGTGTGTGTGTGTGTGTGTGTGTGTGTGTGTGTGTGTGTGTGTGTGTGTGTGTGTGTGTGTGTGTGTGTGTGTGTGTGTGTGTGTGTGTGTGGGCGTGTGTGTGGTGGGTGGGTGTTTACCATAGACTATAAATAAAGATGGACGACTCCACTTCCTTCAACTATCCAGAAATGAAGCCAACATTTCTTGGATGAAGTCAGTCTCAGAACAAACATCAGTGAGATAAGAACGACCTGAAATGACGGAAACCATCTTTCATCTTTCATCATTAATTTAACATCTACTTTAATTCATTTTAATTTGGTCAATGTCCCGTCTGCTAACATGGAGGAGGAGAGGTTAACGAGCTGTGCTGCAGCCAGCCACCAGGGGGCGATCGAGACAGCTTTGGGGAGGAGAGAGAGAGAGACAGCGAGACGGGCGGAGAGAGAACAATAAGATGATTTATGGCTCCTTGAATTCTAATGAACTCTATGCAAACAATAAATTATCCAGTTTGAAGCAAAACACTGCAGAGGAGATTATACACACTGACAGCAACACACAACACAACACAACACAACACACTCTGCACTGTGAGGGTGTGTTCTCTGCATTTCTGTCCTTCTGAGGAACAGTTGTACATTTAAAGAGTGTGTTTAACCTCTACTCTAATTTCCATAATGAAGCTTCAACTACTTGTATTTTGAATCTGCGGAACATAAAAGACGGAGCGGAGGGTTTTTAGCTCTCGTCTCTGAATGAAGACAGGAAGTCAAAGACACACACAGCGGATCTCTACTGTTCTGATGAATCAAACTCTCAACGTGACGGTTGAGAGTTTGATTGACGGGGATGATTGACGGCTCTGTCCTCCTCTTGTCCCCTCTAACACCTGACTGGAGACAAACACTGCCCCCCCCCCCCCGAGCTGTCAGTCATCCCTGCGCCCAACTGACTGTCAACCAGGAAACAAACATGGCGGCTGAGCTGGAATCATCCAACTCCTCCAACACGAGGTTTGTGAAGTTTGTGAGTCAGAACATCAAGAAAGACGACGTCACAGAGGAGCTCAGGGAACCAAGGAGGTTCAGATCAGAGTAGATGAACTAGAAGGCCTTTTTTTGAATGGGTTCATAGCTTCAGTTTGTTTTTAATTCAGAGCATCACCCTGTATGATGTTGGGCCACATTCAAAAGGAGCTTCACTTCTCACCATCATCCCACCGAACACAGTTCCTCCCTCAGAGGACGCTGATCGATCCGAAGCAGCGTCGTCCGGCCACAAACTGAAATCTGACCTCAGAAATCACCTGGTCTCAGTTTCTAGGAAAGAAGTGAACTGATGAAGACGTTCAGTTTAGAGAGGAAGATGAGATTCAAGTATCCAGCTGAGCTGAATCCCTCCGACTGATGTTCTCAGGATTTAAACCTCAGAGTGTTCCAGGGTTGAAGTCACCGCGGGTTCTGGAGCAGGTTTGATCTGCAGCTTTGATCGGAGGCTGGTGAAGGTTAGGATGGAGGTGAGGGGAACGCAGGACGTCCACTGGGAACCTCCAGAAGCACAGAGATACACATGTGCTCATGTTGAACTGAGCTGTCACACGGGGCAGAATTCACACTGAGCCACTTCCTCCCGCCGATGGTTCTAACAACGTGATCCACAGATCAACAGAGACCGAATCACTTTCTCTCTGTCTGTTTGAATTAACAGAAATCTGATGGGAATAAACTGAAAGCATCTCAGCACAAACAAACCCTACGAGTGTGTGTGTGTGTGTGTGTGTGTGTGTGTGTGTGTGTGTGTGTGTGTGTGTGTGTGTGTGTGTGTGTGTGTGTGTGTGTGTGTGTGTGTGTGCACTCGGAGGTTTCCGTGCAGTGACACGTTCACAACCGTCAGCAGATGGAAAGAAGCCGTGCTGTCAGTTCGGCTGCACACATCCACACAGTGAGCACATCTGGACACACGTAACAAACCACGCTCTGCACGTGACAACAGACAGCTACTGCCTTTATATAACCTACAATCATATATATCATATATATCATATATATAAACTCGTATATATAAAGATGGACGACGCGTCTCCACTTCTTTCTCTGGCTGTCTCGCCCCAATTATTATTATCAAGACACTTCTTATCCAACCCCAGTAACATGTATTGGAGGGATTCGATACCACGGCTCCTCTCCATCATATGTCAACTCAACATGTAGCCCATAATAATCCTTAATATCACAACAATGCAACGTTTTTCAATCCAGCAACTAGTGGCCATCAGTGGTACTGCAGCTCCGAGCAACAGGTGTGCTCAGTTGGCGGATCTGCTCTCTAACCCGCGTGCTGCTCTCAGCTGACGGACGACAGCTTCCTGTCGGCTCTCATCTCGCTCCACACACTCCCTCCGTCTGTTCACCTGAGATCAGCAGCGCAACACCAACACGTCAACAACGGCAGCGGAAATCCAACGAGACGCCGGCACCACTTTCGTTTCCCATCAGCAGGCTGCTGTTAAAATGACTACGTGTCGCGTGTGTAATGGTTCCTGACTGGGAGTCGACCCGGCGGCCCGATGTGGGTCTGTGGAGTGGAAACAGGTTCAGTGTAGAACACGGAACCAGAACAATGATCAGATTTAAATATGATTCTTCAGTTCAGAACCTTTGAGTCCTCGTTTCCTCCCTTTGTCCGACGGACATGAAAAACACGACGAAGCTAATCTGACGGTTCAGACATTCATTGTCTCCAGAGGAAGAAACATTCCTGAATCTCTTTATTCAAATCTGCTCCAATAATTTAATAGATTCTTCTTTTGCCCTTTTCCCTTTTGCCAAATATTGTGGAAATTGTTTGAATAATTGTTTAATAAATGCAGATGGAAACACAACCTCCCCGTCGGAGGCACACTGAACCTAAATCTCTGTTTCTGTTTTCCAGTTAAAGTTCTTACACGTGAACGAGCTGATTATTGAAAATACAACTTTCTCCCTCCATCCGTCGTCAGTGTGTGTGTGTGTGTGTGTGTGTGTGTGTGTGTGTGTGTGTGTGTGTGTGTGTGTGTGTGTGTGTGTGTGGTGTGTGTGTGTGTGGGAGGGAGATAAGTGACTTCAGGATGGAATGACAAACTGCACAGACTTTACTTTTATCGTTTCTCTTTCTTCTCGCTCTCTCGCTCTAAACCTCGCTCTCTCGCTCTAAACCAACAAAACCGACGAGCAAAGCTTCACGGAAACGACAAAATAACCAAAGTGAAAAGAGTCAAAATCAAACAAAAACACCGGCACTTCATCTTTTATGACCTGTGCAATAAAATCTGTGGCTTTATATACAGCCGAGCATCAGAGTGAGAAGCTTAACGTTGTTATTCGCTCTGTTCTCTCTGCTCCACACCAGAGGCTGCCGGGGGGAAACATTAATCCAGACTCAGCACGAGAGACGCGGGTCTGAGGCCACGTCCTGGAGGAAAATTACATGACAACGACACATTCTTCACTCAGCCAGCGGCGCTGCAATATTTACACTGCAGCTTTTCATTTTCATCATCAGAACCGAAACGAGCGCGAGCACTTTAACGTTTAAAGGGCCGGTTCCGCTGCACAAAGAAATCTTCAGTTCCACCTCCAGTCACATCAGAAACAAAATCTGCCTCTGAGACGTCTTAATAATTCATCATCTCGTCACGTATTCAACGTCGTTCTGTAAAAAATGTATCATCAGGCATTTAGTGATTTTTGAATCGTTTACGACTACATCGTTTCCCTCAGTTTCAGGACGTGAACTGTTTACTCCTGCAGACGCTGCACTGTTTCTTCAAATAGTTATTTTACAATTTTTTAATATTCCTGCTGCATCTGCACAATCCAGGGAAACGGTGGAGTGAAGTTCAGGAGTAAGACGAGTTTAGAAACATCCCATCGAGGTCGAAAACGAATCAATTGTTCTCGGCCCGTGGCTCCACTCTCCAGCCGACTTCCCGGAAAACCTGTTCCGTACATTTCTCAAATATCCTGAGCAGCACAAGCAGAAGAGACAGAATCCGTCTCCTCCGAGCGAACGAGCGCAGACAGGCGGCGTGAAAAGGGATCCGAGCAACGAGACCTCGTCCGGCTCGAGTCTCAGACCGGGGAGAAACTGTTTTCATCCTAAGTCCTCGGACACGAGACGCAGGCCTCTACACACACGTCTTCAGAAACAATAACCTGCTCGGAATAATAATGTGACGGATTCTGTTTTGCTTTAGTTTCATTACAGATGTTTAAAATGAATCGTAATCCTTCTTCTGACTCTATGAATATGTGAATATTAAAGTTCATTTCCAATTTTCTTTTAAACCTGCAGTGTAATCCAGCTGATACGTTCAGAGCTCATACGTCTACATCCACTTGTTCATCATCTGTATTTTATTTTTTGCATCATCAACACAGCCGCTCCCTCCTGATCCTGATCTCCTGCTGATCTCCCACCGCTCAGTGGACTTTAGTGGAAACTCAGCAGAAAGTCTGATGCCTCTCACTCGGACGTCTGGCTTCACATGGACACCCCCCCCCCCCCCCCCCCGCCCCGAGTCATTCAACCAAGTTTGGTGCGAATCCATCAAGAAGTTTCTGCTTAATCCTGCTGACAAACTAGAAAAGCAACAAACAAAGGGACCGGCTGGGAACCGGCTCCTCCAGGAGATGAAAGTCCGACATGTTCCCACAGCGTCAACAACACAACTCGTCTCCACCGTCTCACTGTGGCCGGGGTCCAGACTGAAAAGGTTGTGTTGTGTGTTTGTCGACGGTGAAAAGTTTGGACGTTTCCCGCGGCGTCGCCCCCTCCTGCAGCTTGATTAACAGTCGCAGAGGTTTAATGTCGCAGCTGCCACCTCAGGTGCCGCCTACACTTCATCCTGCCGTGTGTTCCTGCCGGAGCCGCAGCAGCGAGCAGCGAGGAGCCGCGGCACAACACGAGCAAGTTAATTACATTTTCAACAAGCTCTGAATCCCAGTTATTAAACAGTCTGAGTAAAATCAGGCTCACGTCCACTCAGACACGTGTGACCAGGTGGTGGTAAGAAAACTGGATATAAGGAAGAGGAAGTCAAACCTCTGTGGACACCAGGGGGCGTAGCTCTTATGAAAAATACCTTTAAATTATTCTTTAAAAAACAAATCTGGTTAATGAAAATGTCAACATTTGGGTGAAATGTTGACATTAATACGTCTGAGGTCGAGCAGACCGCAGGCGGTGGGAGCGTCCTACCTGGTGACAGATCTCGTGGACGACCACCATGGTCAGCTCCATCTGATAGGACGAGGACGACACCTCGGCGTCCAGCAGGATCTTCTGCTCCACGAACACGCTCAGGCCCCAGTTCTCCATGGCGGCGTACGGATGCTTGGGCACCGCCAGCAAGTCTGAGAAAGGAAGCAGACACGACAACACGTTACTCAGCGTGCTCCTCTATTAATAAAACCCGTGAGTTTCATCCAGCGAGACGCCGCCATTTAAAGAACCCCCCAAAAAAAAAAACAGTGGCTCTGACAGAGCGACTGCAAATCCCATTTTAGGTTCAAATTAAACTCATGAGTCATTTTAACAACCTGCCAGAGAATCCCTTTATCCCCACAACATGGATGTATGGAGTTTCTCAGAGATAACTCTACATATATCTGTAAACGAGACGGGGAGAACAGGAGGGATGACGGAGGAGAGGAGGAGAGCGAGGCGAGGAGAGGCGAGGAGGCGAAGGAGGAGTTTACGTTCAGGAGAGGAGATTTATTAGAGAGCGACAGTCGTAATTAGAAGTCACACTTCAGGAAGTGTAGAGTCACGTCGCTGGACACGGAGCCAAGGAAAAGTGGAAGTCATCCACATAAAGCTGAGGCCAAAGCAATTAACTGTGAATGTGAAATTCAAAATGACTGCGACTCCAAGAAGGAAACTTATATGACGAGTTTTATTCATGTGATCAGGAAGAGTGTTTCTCCTTAACCCCGTTTCCAACAAACATCTGAAGAGTTCTGGAGAGGGATGTTCTCAAAGTGTATGTGATAAATGTACCGACAAGGAAAAATCGAATGTCTAATATATTAAATTAATCTATTAACTTTTCATTTCTTCTTTGATAAGAAACATGTTTTGAATATTTGGCCCTACAGTTCCCATCATGAGCTCGGTTTTATATGTTATTAACAAACTGGATCCACATCTGTTATCGACTCATCAGGCTGCTGGTCTACCCAGCATGCACCTCTCTCAGAGTGAAGTCAGTGAAGTGTTACAGCTTTTGATAAACCTTTAAATTGACGGCCCCGTTACTCAGCCTGTTCTCTCTGGATCATATTTCCTCATCTCGTCAGAACCTGAAGCAACACCTCCACAGCAGAGTTTACTTTTTCTGATAATCTGCCCGGCAGCAGACACACAGCAGGAGAACATGGAGGAGCCTTCAGCAGCCGAGGAGCCTCGCGTCTGGCTCGGGAGGTGGAGGAGACCAAACACAGAGCTCATAATAACGCTCATGTGGAAACAGGCCGGGGACAAGGTCTGCAGTTGTTTGAAGAGAAAAGTGAAATTAGAAATAAAAAACAGCAGCAAATGGGTTTTTTCGTTTTCAGAGAGGAGACCTGATTAAAAGAGGAGGAGGAGAAGAAAGAGGAGGTGAAGAGGTGAGAATGAGTTTTTTCGCAATAACAGAAAGACGAGAGGACGAGGTCGGGCTTCCCGGTGAAAAGAGGGAACGGATTTTTAAATTCCACATCATTAACTCACACAGCGTTTCAGCCGCAGCGTCCGAGTTCCACCGTCAATATATTCAACGAGATCTGAAACCAACAAAACCAGTTTGACCCCCCCGCTCCGGGTCTGAGAATAAATCAGAGACGAGACGAGACAAAGGGAAACGACAGCTTCTTGTTTCTAACAGAGGAGAAATGATGACAATCAAACAGCAGATATCGAATATAATACCAACCAGGTTTCGTTTACTGGTTCCAGGAAACATCAGGGAGTTGCTGTTCCTCACCAGAAGCTAAATGAACCTTTTTGATTTTAACGACCACAACCTTTTGTTTCTGCCTGAAACTCAGGAGATTTTTTATCATTTTTATCTCTTTACATCATAAATCATCCAAACGTTTGTGCTCAGGGTCATAACAATCATATCAGGTGACTTTTTTACGTTTTAAAGAAATTTAAAAAGTTCAAGTTCTTAATAAATTTAACGGTGTTTAATGAATCAACGTGTACGAATCTCTGTTTTCTGCTGCAGGCGACGTTTCTCAGCTCGGCCTTCGCTCTGCGTTTCACTGTCTCCTCGCGCTTCACTGTCAGCCTGCAAGTGTCAATCACCAGTGCAAACAATGACATCACTGCGGTCTGACAGCTGTCACTCATCGTCAACTGATCCGGGGCGAGCGGCGCGGCGCCCAGCAGACATCAGAAACATCCAGACAGCGAAACACATGACGCAACAACAGGAAGTGAAGAGGAGATGAAACACACACTCACACAGGAACAACACACAGACAGATGTTAACACCACACGACTGACGGGGGGTTTCAAAGCTCGGGAATGACTCAATACTTTCACTGTGTAAACAGGCCTGTCTCTAGCACAAGGTTCAAACATGTGGAGTTTAAGACTTTCTGGGTCCGAACTGGAGGAAAACACAGATCTGGGATGTGAAGGAATAAGTGAAGATGAGCTGAAGTCGAGGAGAAACCTGGAAACACCAGTTTAAACGTCACAGCTCCTCTGAATCACTCCAGAGTCAGACTGGTGGAAACACTGGGACTCTGAGTTCTGTGAAGCCAAATGTTTGTCTCCCGACCGACGAAGTTCGGTTTCCGAGTCGATGAAGAAGCTTTGGTTTGGAGAAGTGAGACGGACTGTTGAAGCTGAGCCGAAGAGGAACGTGTGAAAAACACTGTCAGGAGGTGAAATACGACCGAACTCCAGCAGACGCCACGCTCGCTTTCTCGGCGCCAGGAGGAGACACGGACATATTTCACTCAACACAAACAACGGCGTCGTGAATAAACAGGGCCTCTCCCTGGCGCCGAGCTCGGCTGGAGTGGAGCCGACCCGGTGGAGACGGCCTGTTCTCCTCATAGTGTCCGTGTGGAGCTGCTGCTCGGCGCTGATCTGTCAGACGAGTCATCACTCAGTGTTTGTAGGTCAGAGACAAGTGTCCTCTGCCGCCGCGAGTCACCGAGCAGCCGCACGCTCATCAGGCGCTTCGCCGCTTCGCACGCCGTCTGAAGAGAAAAGTTTGCTTTAAAGAGACGTGTCTGTTTTAAACGTAAAGTCGTGCGAAAACACAGGATCCTGTGTCGGTAGCTTTGGTTTGTCGTCGTCAAGAATCGGTAAATAATTTAAAGATGAACATCGAAGTGATTTAGTTTTATTTTCTCTTTAAATGTCACATTTGTACAGAACTCCTAAAGTCAACCATGTGGTTTATACCCCTGTGTGTGTGTGTGTGTGTGTGTGTGTGTGTGTGTCTGTGTGTCTGTGTGTGTGTGTCGCTGAGCAGCTCCAGCCCTCTGATTGGCTCAAACTAATTTAAGCGAGCGTGTACGACATGGTTAACTAATCGCAGCCAGGAGGAGGCGGAGCGTGACAGACAGAATACGACTGGCAGCTAACTCAATACAAAACACGTAAGTTACCATGGAAACAGAGCTGTCACATCGCCAGGTCCACCGCTGCCGTCCAATCCCCACCCAGCTCCGCATCTTAAGGCTGCATGTGATTGGCTGACAGCTCATTATCCACATGGCTGGGGCTCAGAGAGCAGAACTGATTGGCCGGCTGAGGGAAAGTGGTGCGATTGGTTTAACTTAAGGGGGAAATGCAAATGAGAGTGTTTGGTTTAAGGTGGAATATGCAAACGAGACATTATACTCAATAGACATTTAAATTAAAACGAAATGAATCGTTTCACTTTGCTGCGAAATGAGTCCTTCAGGAGGTTTAGTCTCTCTCTCACTCACACACACACCACACACCACACACACGCACACACGCACACACACACACACACACACACACACACACACACACACACACACGGAGTGGAAGCAGAGTTGTATTGACTCCACACTCTGTCTCCTGAGGCTGTTCTGCTGTTTCACCTGCGCCTGCAGCTTCTCATTTATTACTTATATTCTCTTTTTTTAATGTCAGATTGAAAACAGCTGCACCAATTTATTCATTTGGACTCGGCAGAAAAATAATGCATGAATGAGCCGAACAGAAATTCTTCTCAGTGACTCTTAATGTAAAGATCAGTTAAGGTCACGGTGACGTGCAGAACTACGGCTCAGCCTCCTGCCCTCGGTCCAATGGTCCAATGGTCCAATGGTTCTGGAGAAGCTGGTTGGGTCTGAGAAAGTCATTATTCAGGTTGGCCAACTTCTTGGATGTGTTGATGGGAAGTCACAGACTGGAGGTGTGGACTTCACAGGTCTGAAACATCATGTGGTCTGGGCCTCTGAGGGCTGGTTGGTTGGTCGGGTCGATAGTAGGTAGGTTGGTTGGTTAGTTAGATAGTAGGTAGGTAGGTTGGTTAGTTAGATAGTAGGTAGGTTGGTTGGTTAGTTAGATAGTAGGTAGGTAGGTTGGTTAGTTAGATAGTAGGTAGGTTGGTTGGTTAGTTAGATAGTAGGTAGGTTGGTTAATTGGTCGGTTGGATAGTAGGTAGGTTGGTTGGTTGGTTGGTTGGTTAGTTAGATAGTAGGTAGGTTGGTGGTTGTGGTAGTCAGATGGAGGTGTGGTTGGTTGTTGTGGTGGCCTAATACTCGTGAGGTGGTTGGTGGTTGGTCGTTGGATAGTAGGTAGGTTGGTTGGTTGGTTAGTTAGATAGTAGGTGGTTGGGTTGGTTGGTTAGTTAGATAGTAGGTTGGTTGGTTGGTTGGTTGGTTAGTTAGATAGTAGGTAGGTTGGTTGGTGGTTGGTTAGTTAGATAGTAGGTAGGTTGGGTGGTTGGTTAGTTAGATAGTAGGTAGGTTGGTTGGTTGGGTGGTTGGTTAGTTAGATAGTAGGTTGGTCGGTTGATTGGTTAGTTAGATAGTAGTTAGGTTGATTGGTCGGTTGGATAGTAGTTAGGTTGGTTAGTTTGTTGGTTAGTTAGATAGTAGGTTGGTTGGTTAGTTAGATAGTAGGTAGGTTGGTTGGTTGGTTGGTTGGTTGGTTGGTTGGTTGGTTGGTTAGATAGTAGGTAGGTAGGTTGGTTGGTTGGTTGGTTGGTTAGTTAGATAGTAGGTAGGTTGGTTGATTGGTTGGTTAGTTAGATAGTAGTGGTTGGTTGATTGGTCGGTTGGTTGGTAGGTTGGTTGTTTGTTGGTTGGTTAGTTTTTAAGCAGTACTACAGAAAAACAACCAAACTGATACTAAATACATTTGAAATCCTCATATTTAACATTTCAGTGGAGTGATATCTACGAGTGGGTGAAACTTGCAGCAGCTTGATTAAACTCAAAGTGACTGTTGAGCCTTGACAGAAACACGAGCTCTAGTTTTCAAGCGCAAATCACAAAACATCTAATTCCCCCAAAAATAAACCAATAAAGCCTCACACACCCACAGGTTTTGCACAATGGCAGAAATATTTCTGCTTCGCTGAGATCGACAGCACAAACTGAAAGGTAAGTCGGGGGGGGGGGGGTTTCATCTCGGGTCGTTTAGCCGCCTCGCCGGAGGCTGCACCGCACCAGTGACCATGAGGAGGAGCTGGTGGAAGAGAAACTGCAGCTTCCTTCACCCGAGGAGTGAACGTCAGTAACACACACACACACACACACACACACAGACACACACAAAAACAACTGTGTTGGCAGTTTAATTGGCAGCATCAGGCAAACATAACAGCACCTCATATTTCCTGTTGCTTGTATGAACTGTGGCCGAATCCTGACGAACACGCGGCTGTCACCGCTGCCGGGCGGCGACTGTAATTGCTTCAGAATCCCAACGACAGACTGGCTGGTTTCATGAGTTACGTGTGCGTGTGTGTGTGTGTGTGCGTGTGCGTGTGTGTGTGTGTCAGCAGTTAGACAGAAACCTGACGGATGAGTTCAGGTTGGATCTCGGTCAGTTTACGAACACGACTTGGATTTAAAACTCAAACATTTGTCAACGTCGTCTTTTTCCAACCTTTGTTAAAGCAGCAAGAGAAACAAGAGGAAGAGACGATTTCCAAAGAGCGACTTGAACGAATACGGAAACTGAACTGTAACTGGCAGACGGGGGGGGGGGGGGGGGACGTTGTGCTTGTGTTGCTGAGGCGATCAGGGAGAACGGAATCCAGACACCACAGGAGTTGGACGCCGAGGTTCACATCCGGCTGTCGGGTTTGTTTTAAAATATTCAACCACAATCTTTCCCCCGAACCTCAAGGTTCTGTTGGACTTGTCTGGAGAGAAGCATGAAAGCAGAGCTGAAGTGACGGTTAATTAATAGATGAGTTGATCAGCAGAAAATTAATTGGAACAAAGGCGAGGAGGAGGCAGAGGGAGGGGGGGGGGGGGGGGGGGGGGGCAGGGAGGACACATGGCAGCTGCTGTCCTTGTGGGATTTAATGTCCTGACTGACAAAGACTAAAACAATCTTCCGAGATGATAAAACACTGTTTGATGCAGACTTGGACGTTTTTCACTTTGCTGTTTCTTCTTCGTGTGATTTCACTGAAGTCTTCTACCTCCTCCTCAGTCCAGGACCCGGGGGTCCGTCTGCGTCCGGCCTCACCGCGTCGCAGATGAAACCACACGTCCACACGACTTCTCTCCGTTTCAGTATCGTTCACACTCCAGCGTTTGTCTCAGTTCCCCCCCCCCCCCTCTGCGGTCGAGCTCCACTTGTCCACCAATTATCTTCCGCTCGTGGAGATAAGAGCTGCTCCATATTCAGCAGGCGGCAGAAGAGAGAACAGAGGAGACACGTTGAATGTTAAAATCTTCTCCGCAGCCATGAGACCAAATCTACGGCTCACAAATAACAAACAGCCGCGGCGAGCGCTGCCGGAGGCCACGTTGTGTTCATCACACCCCGTAACAGAAGGAGCCTCGCGGAATCAACAGCACACTGACGCTTCGGCTGTTCTCGGAGTGAAGCTTAAAATGTAAAATTAAAGAGAAGATCGTTAAAACTGGAAGAGTTCGGCCGAGATGTGTTCAACCGACGTGGACAAAAGTACGTGGACACCTGAGCATCGCAAGGTTAACGTGCGACCACATCTGCACCTCGGGGTTTAGACACAACGCACAATGTCCACATGTAACGCAACTAAATCCTGCTGAGAGTCAGTGGAGGATGTAAAACTGTAATTATCATATTAATGAGGTCGTTGAGTCATATCTTCATTCTGCTGGTGTCCGTTTCAGCTCTTTATCTGTTTACAGTGTTTTAATTCTGCTCAGTTCCCAGAGCAGCGCTTCTCATTTACAGCTTTCTCTCTTCCTGTTGTCACGGAACACAACAGATTTGAATTAGTGAAAGAAACGTTGTTTCCCATCACTCACTTCGAAGACATTTACAAGATGCTACTGGTTTTATAAATGTGGTAAACACACGGTGAGAAACTGGACTGACCAGTTTAAATGTGTCTGTAACTTCATCTGTCAGTTACAGACACATCTAAAGAGCTGGACCTGCAGCTCTGACTGAAATACCACAAACATGTGGTGTGAGGAAGTCTGTCACTTAACGGAAGAATAAGCAACAGGAACAGTTTCCTGGCTGTGAACATCAATTATCGGTTCTAACAAAACACCCACACCCACACACCACACACCACACACACACGCACACACGCACACACAAATCGAGGTGATGCTGAAGATGTTGAGCTGCCGGTTCCGACACAAACTTTAAATTCTGCTGCTCTGCCCAAGTGGAAAATCTATATTTGAGTGTGTGTGTTGGTGTGTGTGTGTGTGTGTGTGTGTGTGTGTGTGTGTGTGTGTGTGTGTGTGTGTGTGTGTGTGTGTGTGTGTGTGTGTGTGTGTGTGTGTGTGTGTGTCTGTGTGTGTGTAGAGGAGACTCAGAGGACAGGGACCATCAGATCGCCCGGGGGTCCAGCTGATTGGCCTGCTGCCAGCCCGGGCCAATCAGAGGCCTTGATTTCCCCGCAGCGATAAAAGCTGAAAAACATTTTACGGCCGAGCGGAGACGACCTTTAAACTAAAGTATCATAATAACACACCTGGAAATTCTCCGTTTAATGTAATAAATGACCTGATTAGGATCATTAGCCGCCTGGTCTGTTGGAAATGTTATTTTTAGAAGTCGATCTGTCGCGGCGGCGACGCTGCGGTGGCGACGCTGCCGTGGCGACGCTGCCGTGGCGACGCTGCCGTGGCGACGCTGCCGTGGCGACGCTGCGTGACCTTTGTTTACAGCGTCCAGAGGATTTCTGAAGAAATACGTCATATCGATTCCTTCTGTTCCTCTTCTCGTCATCTGATTGTAAACTCATCTTCCCATGATGCAACTCTAACTTCCAGAGTGATGAGACGCAACAGAAGGACTTTTAAAACCTTCAGATCTCTGTTTTTCAAACTGTTTACCGCCACACGGATCATTTACCGGGTCGGGGGGGGGGGGGGGAACTGCTCGTTATATCGACATGTGTTTACGAGACGTGGGTCAGAATGAAAAGAGGAATAACTTCTTTCTCAAGCGGCATCGATTATTCTTTGAAGGACGTTTGTTTGCCTCCATTGTTAGAAACAGAAATAGATGCCACGGAGCACAAAGCACCTCCTGCAGCGAGACGTGTTTTCAATGTTGACACGGGAAGAAAAATAAAAGTCTGGTGATGTTTGTGAAATGTGTGATGACAAGGAGCCGATAAGACGATTCTGCCTGAGACGTCTTTTCTTTAACCTTTCGACAGACGTGAAGGAGCTTGAGTTTTAGGAGGAATCCAGCAAACGAATTACCAAGACGAGCTTTCCATTTATTCATCTGCGTAAACAGATTTTCCCTGATTGGCAGCTTATTAAACCGATAATTGAAAGGGCGACTGTCGAACCTCCGACCGACAGAAAACATGACGCTGATCTGACACGTGTCGAGTTTCTGCCTCAGTCCACACGGATCAGATTCCATCGTCTTGAAGCTGAAAGAATTAAACAATCAACCCAACCTGTCAATCAGAAAACAAATAATTAGCATTTCCAGAATCAATTCATCATTTATGCAAAGTATTTCATGGCTCCAGTTTCTACAAATATCTGCAAATATCAAACACACAAATCTATTCAAAGAATTCGCTTTGGGCTCTGGAAATAATTCTGTCAAGGTTTAGCTTTGTATTGATGTTTTCATCCATGATTCACCACAAACTATTTAGTCACTAATGAAATATAAACTATTTTTTAATTAAAATTCCCGGCTTCTACTAATTTTTTCATGTGCAATTGAAAATGTGCATAAAAGGGGGATTCAAACCCACAACCCCACAACCCAGTGTCTGTGAACGTGTGAAGCATCGTTCCTCTCATCACGTTTCACTCTTTACTTAAATACTGAGATGTCGGCGGCAGGAGGTGAAGTGAGGACACCCAAGGCAGCGATTTAAGTATTATCATTAAAAAGTTTATAAAACTGAATTGATATTAATAAACGCTGTCTGGGCCTCAGACACTTAACCAAGGAGCTGATGCTGCTCATTATCACTGGTGGACGCCTGTCAAACAAGTTACTGCTCCCACTTAACAGCACAAGTCCGACACCATTACCCCGTCCTGGTGGTTGCCATGGCCACGGCGAGCAAGGAGGCGGCGGCGGAGGGATGCCAGGTGACGGCGGCGGCTCCTTTTCAGTCGTCGTGTTCACATGAGAAACGGCAGCGAGCGGCGTTTGAACGCTGCGCCACAGTCACTGCTCAGATCTCTGACAGAGCGCCGCAGAACAACGAGGACGTTAGAGACGGATGATAACATCTCTCTCTCGCCGCAGAGCGAATCTCATTAACCAGCAGACGGAGTATTTATGTAACGTCTTTATTCTGCTTCTCCCTCCGTCCTCTCCGTCCTCCCTCTCCTCGCTTCTCCTTCTCTTCTCCCTCCGTCCTCTCCGTCCTCCCTCTCCTCGCTTCTCCTTCTGCTTGCTTCTCTTTACATGAAATCACTCCTTCGCTTCCGCCATCTGTTTCTCCTTACTTCCCCCGTCACGCGCTCTGCTTCACCAACTGCTTGTGTTTCGGCCGAACCGGCGCCAGTTGACCCGGCGTCAGTCGACCTGGCGTCAGTCGACCTGAACTCTGGAATGACGGAGCTGACGTATCTGTGACCTCCTCATCACAGGCGGCACCAGCCGATGTGCGGAGGCTCTCAGGGCCTCACTGGGATGATATATTTACAGACCTGTGACTCGGAGCTGTGAAGATGATAATGATTTATGATTTACACTGAAGTTTGCCCTTTCATAGGTGGGAATGAGCTGTGGAGCCTCTCTGATGAGCTCTGATAAGATGGAGAGTGCCTCCGGTAATCGCTCTGTAATTACACTGCACATGCAGGGGAGCGAGTGCCACAGCCCGTCGGGGTCACTGGTCTTTTGAAGCAGAACAAACGGGTTCACACTGAGACGGAGAGTCGGGATGTTGAGGGGAAGCTGCTGCTCGCTGGTTAGTTCTGCAGAGAACTGTTCTCCTGAGGCCACGTCCCAGATTCCTCCTGCAGCAGCAGACATCCAGCTGCTGGAGCCTCGTGGTGCAACATGAGTCAGGAAGCAGTTTGTGCTGAGTTCTGAATTGTCCAATTTTGTCATTTTGGGCCATGAAGGCGACGTGACTCCTCGCCGACCTCCACCAGGTCCACATTTCTGTCACGTCCTCGCATGACGACCGAGGAGGAAGGGAGCAGAACCAAAGCAGGAATCAGAAACCAGGCCGGGTCCAGTGATGAAGGCTGCAGTGTGACGGCATCGAACACTCGGGTGAACGAACGAGTCCAGAACCTGTGAGCACCGGTTAAATGTCTCCGCTCCTTGGACTGATGAGTTGTTTACCCGTCAGGATCCGAGCTGAGCTCTGGGTCAGTTCATTAACTTCCTGAGCCTCAGCCGGGAAAAACACTTATTTTCATATTCATGAGTTCACAGCTCGTAAAAAGGCAGAATCAAGGTTTCTTCTTCAATTAATTTAAAGGAATTCAGATTAAAAGACCTTGATGCGTCTGAGCAGGAGGCGCTGAAACCAGATGAAGAGATGCCGCCGGACGCCGAGGCCTTGGAACCTCCTCACTTTACAAGCCGAGGCCTTGGAACCTCCTCACTTTATAAGCCGAGGCCTTGGAACCTCCTCACTTTACAAGCTGAGGCCTTGGAACCTCCTCACTTTACAAGCTGAGGCCTCGGAACCTCCTCACTTTACAAGCCGAGGCCTTGGAACCTCCTCACTTTACAAGCCGAGGCCTTGGAACCTCCTCACTTTACAAGCCGAGGCCTTGGAACCTCCTCACTTTACAAGCCGAGGCCTTGGAACCTCCTCACTTTACAAGCCGAGGCCTTGGAACCTCCTCACTTTAAAGGCTGAGGCCTTGGAACCTCCTCACTTTACAAGCTGAGGCCTTGGAACCTCCTCACTTTACAAGCCGAGGCCTTGGAACCTCCTCACTTTACAAGCCGAGGCCTTGGAACCTCCTCACTTTACAAGCCGAGGCCTTGGAACCTCCTCACTTTACAAGCCGAGGCCTTGGAACCTCCTCACTTTACAAGCCGAGGCCTTGGAACCTCCTCACTTTAAAGGCTGAGGCCTTGGAACCTCCTCACTTTACAAGCTGAGGCCTTGGAACCTCCTCACTTTACAAGCCGAGGCCTTGGAACCTCCTCACTTTACAAGCCGAGGCCTTGGAACCTCCTCACTTTACAAGCTGAGGCCTTGGAACCTCCTCACTTTACAAGCCGAGGCCTTGGAACCTCCTCACTTTAAAGGCTGAGGCCTTGGAACCTCCTCACTTTACAAGCTGAGGCCTTGGAACCTCCTCACTTTACAAGCCGAGGCCTTGGAACCTCCTCACTTTATAAGCCGAGGCCTTGGAACCTCCTCACTTTATAAGCCGAGGCCTTGGAACCAACTCACTTTACAAGCCGAGGCCTTGGAACCTCCTCACTTTATAAGCCGAGGCCTTGGAACCTCCTCACTTTACAAGCCGAGGCCTTGGAACCTCCTCACTTTACAAGCCGAGGCCTTGGAACCTCCTCACTTTATAAGCTGAGGCCTTGGAACCTCCTCACTTTACAAGCTGAGGCCTTGGAACCTCCTCACTTTAAAGGCTGAGGCCTTGGAACCTCCTCACTTTAAAGGCTGAGGCCTTGGAACCTCCTCACTTTACAAGCTGAGGCCTTGGAACCTCCTCACTTTACAAGCTGAGGCCTTGGAACCTCCTCACTTTACAAGCCGAGGCCTTGGAACCTCCTCACTTTACAAGCCGAGGCCTTGGAACCTCCTCACTTTACAAGCTGAGGCCTTGGAACCTCCTCACTTTACAAGCTGAGGCCTTGGTGGAGGAAGTCAACATCTGGTCTCCTCACGCACGTCGGACTCTTCCTTGATGAATTCTGTGTTTTAAAGATCAACGTCTTGTGATTCTACTCGTGTCAAACATTCACGGATCAAATCAGCGCAGCAGCTGGAGTCCTTAGCTCCAAACTGTTTCTGAAGCTTCAGTTCCTCCTGATTGTGACTTTCTGATTTCTCCTGTCAGACGAGACCCTGAACAACCTTTGGGTGAACGTGTTCTATAGATTTCAGTCTTTTCTCTTCAGGACATAACTCATTTTCTAATATGCAGATACAAGCTTGTTATGTGGAAACTGACTGAATATATTTGCATCGTGGGAGCTGCGGTACTTTCGTCTGTGTATTTGTTCGGGAGTCGTGCTGATGTATTGTTTCATGTGTTCTATTTGAATATAACTGTGGTGAACATCGGACGGTTCGTCTCTCGGGGCTCATCCTACTAACAAATACATATTTCACATAGTTTGTCTTTATCAAGCGGCTCTATTGTGCGACTGAATCCTAAACGTTGAATATATTTATTCCAGAAACTTTCAAAGTGTTGAAAAGAGGTTTGATAACTCGGTGGATCGAGTTAAAGGATAAAACTTGTGTTCATATGAGAATTATGATGCATTTGATTGTTTGTGTTTGGTCTTTATTCTCCTCCGAGGTCCCGGAGCAGATTAGAGGAAACACAGAGGATTCAACTCAAATTAATATAATCAGTCACTTGTTTTCTTCTTTTATAGAGAAATTACTTCTGTGGCTTTTATTAGATAAGAAGAAGAAACGAGAATAAATAAGAAGCGTTTCCCTTCATCAAAATGAAATAAATCCGGGCGTGTGCAGCGAGCAGCTTCCCCCCCCGGTGAATATTAAGTCCCTGTGGCTGAAGAAGAGTTTACATAGTAAGTAGGTGTTAACGCGGAATGTATTATTTATCACGGAGGCCGGGGAGACACACGTGAAATCCTCAATAAAATAAGAAAGGTGAGAGCTTCCCTGTGCCCGGCACGCTCCTCACGTCCGGCGCGACATCATGAATAAACAGGAAGTGACACTTCGATACTGACGGAGGGGGAATGAGTCATCGTCTTTCCTTTTTTGCAGGTTTACCCACGTTTAAAAATAATCTGCATATACCTGCTAATTTTAGAGTGAAAGAGGTTTAGAGTTAGATGATCACATTTAGACGGACGGACGGATGGATGGACGGATGGATGGATGGATGCTCTGGATCCAGAATCGGGATCTGACCCAGAAGACGTTTAGGGAGACGACATAAAAAGAGCTTATGTAAAAGAATGATAATAATATGCGTGTTCCAGCTCAGGTTGATTTAAGAGATAAGAAATAGGTAGAACTCCAGCTGCTGTTTCCACTGAGTCATTTTGAATCCTCAGCTCTTCTTAATTCAATCTGAACGTCTCCACTGAGCTCGTTAGTCTGGTTCTGATGTTCTGAGGAGGTGAGTTCTGTGTGTGGGAGTTTACAACGTGGATGTAAACTCAGTAAATATCATTTAAATCTTAGAATGTGAATCAATGACCTCCACTGGAAAGCTGCTGTTTTAACCCCGAGTCCAGTGAACTCACAAAAACAGGTCATCTCATTAACGCTGTTTTCATTTCATCCTCTGATCAAATATCTGATGCAGAACTTCCATTAATAAAACCTCCTGTTTTAACTCTGGAGCTTATTAAACATTACGGGACTTTAAAGGATGATTCATTTCAATCCCAGGAACAGTAATTCAGAACTTCAATAGGAAATCTGCCACTTTAGCCCAAGACATAAAAGCTGAACTATAAAAAGTTATGATCACTATTATTCACAAAAAGGTAAAAAAAATCCATGTTAGACTAAAAAAAGCTAATCACTGCTGTTCTATAAGATCAAATCCGTCCTTACATCAATATCATATAGTTAATTATATACCAATGATTCATTATCATAGCTTTATATATATATATATATATTAAAATTCAGTGCAGAACTCCCAATCAAAATGAGCCATAGTTTTCACAAGTGCTGCCACAACGAAGGCTGAGCTGTAAAACTGAAAACTATTCATAATGAGAATGAATAAGTGTCAGATTCTCACTGTCCGACACTTGTCCTGTTTTCTAATCAAGTACCTGAGCTCAGCGTTCAGCCCCGAGAGTCGGACTACGAGGAGATGTCATCACTGCTGCACAATTATGAGATTAACCGTGATTTAATCCTCTTGTCAAGTTAATCCTCCTTTTGTCCAGGAGCCTCCGGGCTAATGATCAGGCTCATTACGAGCACGTCACTGTGCAGAGTCCAGTGAGTGCACGTAGCTCCGGGCTGAACCACTTCTGTCTTCACGAGCGTGGATCTGCACACGCTAACTGAGGTTAACCACAAAACCCTGGAGACGCAGGAAACACCACAGACTGCTCATTACTACTCACAGTGATTTCAGGGAATCATCAGAAACTGTTTCCTGGAGGTAAATAAAAGAGAATCTGTACAAGTGGTTTATGAATCTGTACAAGTGGTTTATGAATCTGTACAAGTGGTTTATGAATCTGTACAAGTGGTTTATGAATCTGTACAAACGTCGAATCTCAAACTCAGCGACTGATGAAAGGGAAGAAATGAGAGAAATCTGGCCATCGAGACCATCGAGGCCATCGACCATCGAGGCCATCGAGACCATCGAGACCATCGAGGCATCGAGACCATCGAGACCATCGAGACCATCGAGGCCATCGACCATCGAGGACCATCGAGGCCATCGAGACCATCGAGGCCATCGAGACCATCGAGACCATCGAGGCCATCGAGACCATCGAGACCATCGAGGCCATCGAGACCATCGAGGCCATCGACCATCGAGACCATCGAGGCCATCGAGACCATCGAGGCCATCGAGACCATCGAGACCATCGAGACCATCGAGAGCCATCGAGGCCATCGAGACCATCGAGATCCATCGAGATCAGACTCGAGCCATCGAGGCCATCGAGACCATCGAGGCCATCGACCATCGAGACCATCGAGGCCATCGAGACCATCGAGGCCATCGAGACCATCGAGGCCATCGAGACCATCGAGGCCATCGAGGCCATCGACCATCGAGACCATCGAGGCCATCGACCATCGAGACCATCGAGACCATCGAGACCAGCGAGACCATCGAGACCATCGAGACCATCGAGGCCATCGACCATCGAGGCCTGAGGCGCCACAAGCTGGACTCTCTGACAAAGACCACCAGGAGGCAGTAGAGAGCAAGTGTCAAAATGGTTGGTCAGTAAGTTGGCTGGTCAGTTGGTCGGTTGTTCAGTCGGTTGGTGGTTAGTTGGTCAGTTGGTGGGTTAGTTGGTCAGTAGGTCAGTTACTTTAATAAAACCTTGATACTGGGTAAAGACACTGAACCGTGTGGAGTCGAGCTCCACTCGGAGGAACCGGACTGTTTCATTACAGACGCTCTCAGGCGAGTGCACAGTCAGCGGAGCTACAGACACTTTCTGCACAGACAGAACAATGAACTAGTCCCACGAGGATCTGATTAAACACTCGGGGGGGGGGGGGGGGGGGGTGAGTGTGGGTTTTTCTGAGCAGATATTAAAGCAGAGCAAAGGGAGAGAGAGAGAGAGAGAGAGAGAGAGAGAGAGAGAGAGAGACAGAGAGAGACAGAGGTTCCACACTGAGACAGAGAAATAGTGAAGTCCCTGTTGTCTGATGCTGGAGGTTCAGGTATCGACGGGGATTTGAACCAACAACTTTCTGATCCCAAACCTCCAACCTCTTCTTTGTCGTCTTCCTCGTGTCATTAGGTTCTAACACATTTAATAATTCTCTCCGGCCTCGCTCCTTTTCTGTTTCCTCAACCAGGACACGTCTCCACGACCTCGGCGCCGCCGCCACGGTGAACTACAACGTCTCTGACACGTCCCTGAATTAGCCGTTGACACGTGTCCTAATTTGTCCGTTTCAGCCGCGGAGGACGGCGTCGACGAGCAGACTCTGAGCCGAGAGTCTGACGGACGAGGGTCATCAGTCTGTGCTGACATGTCAGTCACGGACACGCGTGTGCGCCGCGCTCTGACAGCCAGAGCTGGAGATACAGGGTCAGACGGACCTTATCACCCCCGCAGGGAATGAGGATCATTTAACTGTCACGCTTATCTAACGAGTTTGGAATTAAGAGGCCAAACAAGAGGCTCGAGACACGACTGAGCTTTTTACATCCTTGATAAGTTCAACAGTAATAATCCTCCTGAGTCCCGGAGAGAGAGAGAGAATCACATCTTCTGTTTCTGCTTCAGTTATAATCTCATAACCTTTCAGATTCATCTGGATTCCTGGTTCACGTGTGTGACCGCTCGTCTCACACGATATCAGGGAAATAAATATGTGTCATGAAAACTAGAGAATGTAAAACTGAAGCGAGTTCATGCACAAAACACAAAATAAAAAGGTTCTGGTCTCAAATATTTGACTTTGAATTTTCCATTTCCTGATCCTGTGAACTACTAATATAACATAACTATAATCAACAAAGTCAGTTATTCACAGTTTGTAATCGTTGAAGTGAAGTAAAGGTTCCTGCTGTTCAGGCTGAGAAGGTTCGAAGCTGCACTGAGGTCAGATCCTGGATCAGGTGGAAACGCAGCGTCATCACAGTTCCAGGAGCTTTTTCTCTGTTGTTCCAGCTGCGATCGAAGCGGCTCAGACGTTCATTAACTGCATCAGCATTTACTTTACTCTGCACTGCACTCCTCTCATATCCACTGCCCCCCCCCCCCCCCCCCCCCATCGTTTCCTTTATCTAATGACGTCTGCGTGTCAGGGCCAAAAGTATGTGGACACCCGGAGATGACAGGGAGTGAATGTTCCGCTCTGACAGCCTCAGTCGGCCTCAGGAGATCCTCACTCCTATAACTTCAGTGGAAGGGATTGTTTGGTGAATGTAGAACATGCACAGCCTCGATGTTCGGCTCCTCGGCTCGACCTCGTCACTGCCGGCGAGGAACGGGCGAGGAGACGCGGCGAGGAGACGAGGAGGCGAGGAGACGCGGCGAGGAGACGCGGCGAGGAGCCGGAGTGACGGCGATAATAGCTCCACTGACTCCGAGCCCACAGCTGGATGTGGATGTGTGGTTAAAAAAATAAATCATATACGAGGAGAAGAGCAGCAAGTGACAGCTGAGCACTGACACCTCACACACACACCGCTATTAAATATATATATATATATATATATATATATATTGTTGCAGGGAGAAGCCTCAGTCTCCAGTTGAGCTGAACCCTCTCTTGCTTCATTAGCCTGGGAGTGGACGTCGGGGGGGGGGGGTTTGGCTCGTGGTCGACTCTCGGGCTCAAACCCGGAGGTGCTGCACAGATCTGAGGTCAGAGCTCAGAGCAGACCAGTGAAAACTGTCAGCGTGAAGTTCTGTCTGAAATATAACTTTATAAGTTTCTCTTAACCAAGAGAAGAATTCCCACGTGTTCATATTCCTGCTCAATATTTACACAACATGGGTAACTAGTCTTTTTTAAATTGACATGAAGTAAAAAACTTTCTCTTTTAATGACTCTAAGTATTTCATATGCAGTAGATGTAATATTTTTAATTGGTGTCATATCTTTCTACATATTGTGTTTTAATGAGAAAAACAGTATCTAATGGAAAACAGGGGATTTAGTTTTATTACATTCGTGTGTAACAGAGGCAGGGAATTAACGGTAACTTGTTTTTATCCATATTGTTATTTTTATTAGATTTTTCATCTTTATCTTGTTAGAAACGGTTTCACACGGTCGAAGATTAAACTTCACACTGACCTCAGGCCAGCAGTGGCCATGTTTACACGTCTTCAGAGTAAACACCTGAACGCCACGTGGACGTACTCAAATATACTACCACTAATAAATACATATAAATATATATAATAATAATAATGATGATAATAGATTAGATGTTCAACATCTGCAGCCACTTCCTGTAACTTCACAAGAAAAACTACTGTGATGTCACAATATGAAGAAGTTTTCAGTTCGCAGACACACAGAGAGACGTGTGTGTCTGTGTGTGTGTGTTGTGTGTGTGTGTGTGTGTGTGTGTGTGTGTGTGTTGTGTGTGTGTGTGTGTGTGTGTGTGTGTGTGTGTGTGTGGGAGGGGGGGTGACCGTGCTGCCGTGGAAACACGCGGCTGGTTTCTCCTCCGTCTGCTGATCGGAGTGAATTTGAATTTCACAGGGAGGAGGAGGCAGAGACGGAGCGAGAGTGGGAGAGACGTTACCATGGTAACAGATGTTGGGTCATCAAGTCAGTGAGGGGCCAGTGAACCTCTACTGTGTGTGTGTGTGTGTGTGTGTGTGTGTGTGTGTGTGTGTGTGTGTGTGTGTGTGTGTGTGTGCTGTTCTGTTCTATATACAGACAGAGAGGGGGTGTGTTCCAGAAAATGATAGAGGTGAAACACTGCAGAGAGAGAAAGGTGGTGTGTGTGTGTGTGTGTGTGTGTGTGTGTGTGTGTGTTGACCTTGGTTGTGATGCCAGGGAGAGTGTGAGTCAACAAGCTGGCAACCAACCAACACACACACATGGGAAAAACACACACCTGAACGAACTCTCTCTCAACACACACACACACACACACAGCCAACCCCCTGCCCGACTGACAGGGTCCAGTGTGACACACCTTTCGACCAATCAGCAGGACAGTGCGTTGTCTTCGCAGAGCTTTATTCACGTTGTGGTTATTAACTGTGACAATAATAAACTGGTGAGTCAAACAATTCCCATAAAAAAACGACCCAAACCAGCGATGAGAGGAAAATTAGAAACACGGAAATACACTTATGATGCGAGAAGTGTTTCTCCACAACACGGTGCACAAAGTGGTTTGTGATGTTTCTTCCCAGTTTCGTCCCGGACGCTGTTCTGAAGCTGGCGTCAGTCGCCTCGTTCCATCATTCGCTGCTTTCATCTTATTCCCCGATGCTCTGACGCTTCCATCCGTGAAACTGTTTGTTTCAGGACTCTGTGAGTGAATCACTTCAGACGCTTCTTTCTAAAGATATTGAATAGATTTGTTTTCCCTGTCATGTCGTCCATCTTTATTTTCATGGTCGGACCTCTGTGAAACGTTTAGACTTTTAGCACGAGGACAATAACAAACACGAAATTGTTGTTTTGAGCTTTTAGAGGACGACAGGTAACGTGAAGCTCTTACGTGACGTGACTACAGTTTATTTAAATATGAAATAAACCCTGAGGCTCAAACTACAGTCACATGTGAGCTGAGCTAAATAAATAACAGACCCCAGTTATTCTGAGTCAGGTCGTTACTCGAGGTTTAAACCAGGTAAAAGCTGCAGAGCCTGTTTCCTCTCGCTCACGGTGAAGCCTCATTAGCGCCGAGACACAAGGATCCTCACCGATCACCGGTCAATACTTCAGTCGATCAGCGTCTCCTCGGGGAACCAGGGCCTGATACCGACAGAACAACCGTTGGATCTGTTTCCACATCGCAGCTCCTGAACGTCTCCTTTCTCTTTCATTCATTACGGTGGTTCAGCTGAAGTTCTTTGACTTTGACGGCAGAGACATATTAAACAGTGCACGGCCCGTCTCTGTGTGTGTCTGTGTGTGTGTGTGTGTGTGTGTCTTGAAGTGACACTAAAATAGCTGCTTCACCCCCCCTGCCATCTCTGTGTCTTTAAAAACACCAATTAGAGACATTTAATCAGTGCTCAGGCTGTCCGGGCGAGTTACACTCAGCTGCACAGAGAGAAAAGAAGAGAGAGAGAGGGATTCACTTGTCCTCTGTCGTCCCTGGAGAAAAACCAAATTCCCTCCAGAAGCCTTTCACACTTTTCTTCTGACAACTTCAGCTAATTTCACTTCTTCTAATGTTCGTCGGTGGTAATTTTTCAGAATCGTTGTTGCGTTAAGGCTTAAATCGAGACATGTATTATAAGTTTTCCGACGTCTCAGGCTAACACACAGCATTAATGGCTGACACGTACTTTAATATACGAGGGTTTTTCTCTTTGTATTCATTTCACCACTGGATCATCACAGAGGGAAACTCAACCCATCCGGCATCGAGTCGGCCAATCAGAGAGGAGAGGAGATCAAGAAGGAGGTGCAGGAGAGGGGGGGCGGTGCTACTGTCACCAGTGTTGTCACGGTGACACCGCTGGTGATGGATGATCGTTACCGTCAACATTCTGAAATCAGAAACCGTGAAACACGAACGGATGTTTACGGTTAACCCGAAGCTGAACTTCGAGAAGCGTCCGACAAATCGTACAGTTCAACGTCCGGTGGACGACATGACGGCTGCCCGAGACCGAAGCCACAGTGTGTTGATCGCCCCCTAGTGGCTGGCTGCAGTACAGGTCATAAACGCTGCCTCATCCATGTTAACAAATGGGACCAAACAGAAAAGAGTCAAAGTACTCGCTAAATAAATGTGAAGACAAGTATTGTCATGTGATCAAACTATCCAACCGTGATCCCATCACTCACTTTATTGTGTAAAGTTTAAAGCGTAAAGTGTAACTGGGATAAGTTTCACTTCTCAGCCTCGACAGTCTCCATCTTGCTCCTTCTCCTCTTTCCCTTAGTTTCTCTTATTCAGTAAGTGGCTCCGCACAAGGTCGGGCAGAGGTCACCGCGGCTCACTGTCGTCCTGTGCGTAGGTGCTACATTCTGATCAGCTGTAACCGTGGCAACCACAGTAACCACAGGGCCCGTATTGATAACAAGTGAGATGTAAACATCCGGGGGAAGATCACACACACACACTCTGCTAATTCTGAGTGACGCATACGTCACAACAGGAGTTTGGACACATGGTTCGATTTCGGTTTCCAGTAGAAGCTCGGTCCTTATGTACGACAGCTTCCGTGCACGTCAATATTCCATCTACACGTCTGAATTCCTCCTTGGTGCATCAAGCTAAGAGTATATGTTTCTGTTATTCCTCCAGATCACAAGATTTACAGCTGAGGGACCAGGAAGCTATTTTCAAACGTGTGAAAATGAAGAAAAACATGCTTATCCATAGAGCCGTGTGCAGAGCTCTGATATCGTACTCTGTGTGTTTCACAGACACAGTGACTCATCTGTCACTGGCCATCGGGGGGGCAGTCAAAAGACCCATAATGTTTTTACCATCCGCAGCAGGCAGAGCTCATTATAACACATGCAGTTTCCACTGTAACAGTTCCCCTGGGTCCTAAAGACCTGAAGTTATGGACTTGTACCTCAAGTTGGATGAGAGAGTCTGACGTAGCTTAGCATAACGACAGGAAGCAGGGACAAACTGGTGTCTTCAAAGTCAAATTAAAACGAATCACGCTATCTTCTGAGTCGCCCTGTGATTCCACATTTTCACATCTTGAATAATTTCCAGTGTTCAAACGGCTGCAGTTAGCTTTTGAAATTCAAATCACTGCATTTACATTGATCACTGGTTGTAAACTAAACGGAGGCTGCAGCTCCCGGTGGCTCGTTAACGAGCGGCGGCTGAGTCACTGTAACTCGTGTGACTCGTCCAGACAGTGCAGTGATTAAATGTCTCTAATTGGTGCTTTTAAAGATACATCAAGTGTGTGTGTGTGTGTGTGTGTGTGTGTGTGTGTGTGTGTGTGTGCGTGTGTAATGGGCTTTGTGCTCACATTGAAGTGACAGGATGTTTTCTCCTCTTCACTGTTGAGCTCAGAACTCGCTCGCTGCTGGAGCCGTTGTGTCTCTGCCTGTAACAGCGTGAGCTCTCGACCTCACTCAGTAAAGTGCTTTAAGTTAATGTACGTACTGATTTGACGCTGTGAGAATACAATTGAACTAATTAACACTGATACATCTTTTTTTTTCCCGTCATTGAACCAGTTCAGTTCCGGATTCTTGAGCTTCCCAGTGAACCAGAACCACTGTAATCAAGGGTTTGTCATTAACGGAGGGATGTGCACAGTGATGTCAACAGGAGAAGCAACATGGTGGATACAAGCTAATAAACAGGGTAATCATTTCCCTGAGAGAAGTACAGTCATTGGCTGAATACTGTAACAGTCCATTGACCCAAACATCACAGATCTCCACAGAGCGACTCACAAACTATGCAAATATCTGTGAACATTGTTCAAGCTGCCGTCGTCCGACACGTCAGGACCGAGCGTCCACCACAAACCACACGAACACAACGCCGCAGTCAGTGAACGCCGCTCTGCTGAGGTTCTGCTGAGTTCAACCGGCCCTTGACAAGTATCGACGGACCTTCAGCTCGTCAATATTCTTTTCTGTTATCCGTCTTTCTGAAAAGTGATGGATGATGCAGCGCTCTTCTGCCCGTGCTCCCACACAAATGGCCCAGGATCGATCGGCTGACTGGCCGATCGGGAGACGTCTCGATGTTCAGGTCAGAACTGGAATTAATCAGATATTTCATCTGGATTACGTATATGACCCTGGTTTCAGCAACGTTTCACTTTAAGATTCTAATTTGAACACGTGTCATGGTCGAACTCTTTGTTCAGAAACAACACCAGGACATGGACCAAGCAAGTAGACGTTAAATAAATGTTTGTCAAAGATGGTTTCTGTCATTTCAGGTCGTTCTTACTGCATCGATTTCCTTTTCCACAAAAACAAAACAGCGAATAACACATTTGACTAACGACCTCAGAGCCCAGGAGGTTTCTTGAGGCTTTGAAAGCACGTCCTCGTCCTGAAGCCCCCACAGGTCGTCAGAGAACAGCTACTCAGGCTCATCCCTAAAACATTCAGTCCAGTTCTTTGTTTCAGTCGCAGAGCAGCTGGGAGCTTGTTAACCCTGAACCTGACGGCGGCTCCTCAGCTGAAGAGGCGTTCTCTGCTCCTCTGTGAAATCAGTTCACCTCAGTATCTCCCTGGGATCTGAGACACTCAGTCTCATCGGTGACTGTTGTCCTCCAGCTCTTTGGAAATAATCCCTTTAAACTCTCCTCTCTCGGATGGTTCTGGCTCTGCTTTGCTCACTGCTGGAAATAAATTCCTCACCTCTGGCTGTTTCCCAAACTGCTTTGAAACAGAGACTGTGTCGTAAAGAGAGCCGGCGTTCATCCATCCTGTCCTCTGAACCGCAGACCAACCTCCAAATTACCTTTCTGCAACGGGGTCATGGAAAGGAATTGTTGCTAAAAGACCCCGGGAGTCGATGTGATAAAATCTTCATTCACTCAGTCTGCAGCGGAGTGGAAGTACTGGGAGCATCTGTGAAACCAGGCAGTGACGCACTCAGAGCAGTGGGATCAGATAGGAAACCCATTTATACAAAACCCATTAACTTCCTAACAAGACATATTCTTCTTCTGATGAACACTATTTTCTTAAAACACGACAAATCCGTCTAATGGGTTCAGATAATTCCTCTGGTTTCCAGCGAAGAAACGCTGGTGATTGAAAACTGCTCCACCGGTGATTATCAGTAATTGAGGAGTAAAGGATTAACGAGTCTAATGGAGGATGTTCCCGCTGATACGAGCTGAACCTCGTCTCCGGGTCGAACAGGAGCTCACTGATGTAAACACAGGAAACACGTTCGCTAGATTCAAGGAGACAATTATCTCTGCTGCAGACGGACATCCACAAATCCTCCAAGAAGCTGCAGATAGCAAGACGCAGCTCGTGGGCAGGAGCAGGGCGGCCTCCATTTTGTGTGTGTGTGGGGGGGGGGGGGGGGGGGGGGGGTGCACAGGGACGTAATGGTTGCTCACCTGTAGAACCAGAACTGTGACTACAGCAGCTTTAACCCTTTGACCTCTAGAATAAACGTGGTCGTCTTGTGTCTGCATCGTTATCTCCACGGAGGAGGATCAGGTTTTTCTTTGGTCTGTTCTTTAGCTGATTATATAAAAACCACTGGACAGAAAAACCATGAAACTTGGTGGAAAGATGTGAAAAAGATCTCATTGAGGATTATTTTTTCACTCCACTGCTTCATACACAATACGTCTCCTCACGTCTTCTACCATTACTGACAATCACTCCTCAGTTCACGTGTCACCGCCGCTCTAACAGACGTTCTCTCTCTCTCTTCATCCTCATCCCTTCGTTCTGGTAATATCACGACTTTATTCTCAGAATCTCAGGATTTCTTTTTTTTTTCTCAAAGCTCTGCATGAGTGTGTGTAAATGTGCGACTGCAACCGGTAGCGTGAAGCGATTTAAGTTCCCATTAAGCTCTGAGTAAAGTCTATTTACCGTCACAACGTCCTGATTTTCCTTTTTAAATTACGAGCTGTTATTTCCCCTGCTTCCACCTTTTGTGCATCAGCCTTTTCCCGCAAACAAATTAGATTCTTACACTAAATGAAATATTCAAACCTCAAATGCCACGGCATTTAGTGCGGCCCGAATGTTCCATCAAGTGGAAACACCATTTGTCTGCGGCTTCATTTTACACACGGCGTTTCCTAAATTGAGTTTGATATATTTTATATCCTCGGACGCTTTGGGACCTCGACTCGAATCAGACAGAGCTTCGGTTCCTCGTATCACAGCTGCCGCTTCCTGTTCCGAGAGGAAACTCGGAGTCGGAAACCATCGCCCTCTTCACTCCCAATGAGCATTAACGTTAAATTCTCTCATACGGCTCCGAATGAGTCGGACGCACCAACTTCATCGCTCAGATTTACTGAGGCGGCAGCAGTCAGACAGCTGATTGGCCTGCAGCTCTGTGTGTGTGTCTGTGCGTGTGTGTGGCGTGCAGGCGTGTGTGCATTTCAGTTTAGTCCATCTGTTGTTGTGTGTCACCCTGAGGCGACGGCATGGCAGCGAGGGCGAGAGACAAAGAGCGGAAAAAAGTAAAGACGAAAAGAAAAGATTAAAAGATGCACAAGCGGTGTGTGTGTGTGTGTGTGTGTGTGTGTGTGTGTGTGTGTGTGTGTGTGTGTGTGTGTGTGTGTGTGTGTGTGTGTGTGTGTGTGTGTGTGCGACCTCAGGCGCTGCTGTCTGTGTGTCTCTGTGGATCCCAGATGGAGCCAGAACTCAACAGAACACATTAGTCCACTTGGCGTGTTCTCACACACGCTCAGATATTCGCTGTAACTCTCCTGACAGCCGATCACCTGAGCCCCGCGCTCGCTCTGCTGCTGCAAGACGTCTGCTCCACTGGAACAGTCAGAGGAATCGTACGGAGGCCCGGAGAGGCCCCGTCATCGTCAGCGCTTCTCCCGCTATCTGTGAACACAAGTCCCAGGTCGGGGCCGCGGAGAGAGGAGGAGCTGGAGCGTCTCCGGGTTTCGTTTACGAGGAAGAAGAAAGAGCAGAGGAGGAAAATCACCGGATCTGCTCTGAGACCGGGTTTATTCACTTCAATCAGCTCCTCTTGCTCAACACACTTCTGATTCTCAGCTCCTGGAGAACGTCTGCACGCTTACGACAAACAGGAAAAGACATGTTCTCCGTTATGTGGGTTTCTCCTGCGAGGACGAGCCGAGTGCGAGTTACACTGTGACCAGAAAAGCTGGAAACACGACAACATGAAGCGAAAACTAGATCTGAAGATTTCAGATACGTTGAGAAATCGGCACAACTGAAACCCAGTCTTCTGAACGGCCTCGCCGCGCAAAGACATTCTTCACTGGGCCGAGCAAACAGAGAAAGAAGAGAGTTGAACTTTACTGTGACGAACATTAAACCGTCCAATGAGAAGGAAGCTGCTGAGGCTCGGCACGCACATCGGAGGAAAGTAATACACCAGATAAATATTATGTTTAGAAACCGGGTGAAAAAGCCTTTGAAAGGTCGGAAAGGTTCAAATCTAATTAAAACAGGCGGCTTGAAGCCGTGCAGGACGTTTTGGAATAGAATTATGTGTTTGAGTTTCTCTTCTTGAAAAACTGCTGCTTCTCTTTCACAGTGTTTGTTTCACAGAAACCTCAGAGATGTTGTTTCGGTGCAAACATTCAGTTGGACTCAAAGATGAGATATTACAGAGGTCAGAGGTCAGGGTCACGGGTCACGGTGCCTGTGGTCGGTGGAGGAGATTATTCTACTTTCACTTCTCCACGTTCATGTTTTAAATCTGAAAATGAAACCAGGCTGCTCAGTTAAATGGAAACAGACGGCAGCTGCTACACATGTGAGCAGTTCCACGCCGGCGTTCATTACGTGTGAAGAGGGATGTTTGTGTTTTAGCACCTATCACACACGTCAACACCACGTCAACACACACGTCAACACACACGTCAACACACACGTCAACACACACGTCAACACACACGTCAACACACACGTCAACACACGCAGGCGACACGCGCAGGCGACACACACGTCAACACACACGTCAACACGCGCAGGCAACACGCACAGGAAGCACGCGCTCCAGCTGGTTTATTTCCTGTGAAAAGATTCTTGTGGGAAACAACAGGATTTCAGTTTGAACCTGTCGCTGCGTGTGAACGTGTTTTACACAGAAACACAGGCTGTCGGTGCCAGGTGTCGTCAGGGTTCATGATCTGGGGAGCGGGAATATCCACAGCGACTGTTAACTCGTCCGCGGGCTCCTCTCGTCCGCGGGCTCCTCTCGTCCGTGGGCTCCTCTCGTCCGCGGGCTCCTCTCGTACAGGTCAAAACCGCCGATGACTCAGATTCTGATTCTTGATCGCTACAATCAGTTTTTCCGTTCGTCTGTAAAAAGCAGTTTTCCTTCCGTCCCTTTAACTTTGTATCTCAGCTCATGATTCCTCTCTTGCTCTCTCAGGGGAGTCGATGCCCTGCATGACAACAGATGGAGCCCTGAGGCCCTGGGACCACACACACACACATGCACACACACATGCACAGGCGGTGGTGATGTCAACATCAGTATGAATTCATACACTCTCACAGAGAATCCATGGTTGTGTAGACGGATGAAGAAGAACACAGCGACGCAGATTTATAAAAGGGAGACTGCACTGACACACACACACACACACACACACACACACACACACACACACACACACACACACACACACACACACACACACACACACACACACACACACACACACACACACACACACACACACACCTGGAAGAATGTTTTTTATATTTCCTGAGCTTGAATCATCTCTTTTTTTTTAAATAAAATTATTTCATGGGAGATTATATTTTGTTCTTGTATTTTCTATACAGGAGTTATCAGCTCTTCCCTCCCTGAGCATCTCGGTAGGAAACAACCAATGTTGGCATCGAGCAGGACCAGATATCATTTGGCTCCGGCCCACGTGTCGTCTCCACGTTTGGCTCGGTGTGAGGAAAGTGGTCACGGGCTGATTTGGATTGAGAATCAGCTCCAGCGGCACGCGGCCGAGCGGCGGGCGACGGCGCCTGGAGCCGGTCCAGAGCGCTCGGGTGGATTCTGCTGCGTCATCCATCAGGAGTCCGGTGCGAGTGCAGCAGGTGTGGCAGGTTGGCTGAAGGGCACGGCTGAGTAACGGCAGTTTGAATCCTCCTCCTCAGCAGTCGAAGCAGGAAGTGTCGTTGGGTTTTCACAGCATTTAAACTTCCTGCCTCCGGAACGCCCGACTCGTTAACCGCTCGTCTCCCGGCGGAGCTTCTCATCAGCAGAGCAGCTTCACGTGTGGATCTGCATCTCCTCTGTTCTCGTGCACTAACATGAGGATGGATATGAATGCACGACTCTAATAATCGTATCGTTCCCCATGAGAGCTGTGGAGCTGTGGCGAGTGTTGCCACGCTCACGAGGTCTCGCTGTTTTAACCCTGTGATTTCTCCCTGCTGGGTTCATACATCGAAACGTGCTGGAGAATCGTTTGGAGTTTTGCTGCAGCGTGATTATTGTGGGTTTTTTTTACACCTCTGCCGTTGTATTAAAACCTCTCAGCTTCACGGAACAAGACTTTCACACTGTTGGTCTGTTTAGTGCGAACATACGGTTTGTGTTACAGCAACATGGTGTCGATTCGATCCAGCAACAGCGTCGTGGTGACAACCAGACAACACACTTTACATTATAGCCACTCACACACACTCACACACACTCACACACACTCACACACACTCACACACACTCACACACACTCCACACACACACACACACACACTCACACAGTATTTCATTCCTAATAGAAGAGCAGCACTGAACAGGAGAGATGTTTCCTCTTCTCTCCCGACTGGCTGCAGCGGAACCTTGACAGACAGATGGTTCGTCCAATTACCTTCCAAGTACTTTTTAAAACCTGCCCTTTACCGACCACTTCCCAGCGAGGACATCCCAGATGGTTCAGTGGCACAAACCATCTGTCGTATCAGGTTAGAGGCTCCTAAAACTGTCCCAGCGCTCTGTGGGAGATGCTGTAACGTCACTGTTACAACTCAGCTCCGACTCCCAGCTCAGACTCCCAGCTCAGACTCCCAGCTCAGACTCCCAGCTCAGACTCCCAGCTCCCACTCCCAGCGCCGACTCCCAGCTCAGACTCCCAGCTCAGACTCCCAGCTCAGACTCCCAGCTCAGACTCCCAGCTCCCACTCCCACTCCCAGCTCCCACTCCCAGCTCAGACTCCCAGCTCCGACTCCCAGCTCCCACTCCCACTCCCAGCTCCCACTCCCAGCTCCCACTCCCAGCTCCGACTCCCAGCTCCCACTCCCAGCTCCCACTCCCAGCTCCCACTCCCAGCTCCCACTCCCAGCTCCCACTCCCAGCTCAGACTCCCAGCTCGGAGGTTTTCAGCTGCCGTCTCTGAGCAGCCTGCTCTGAACCCGGGACGTGAGCTCACTTCTAACGCAGCTAGTGCGGGTGTAAAGGTCAGGAAGGTGAAGTAAATGTCAAAGCTAACAAACAGGAGGCTTTGACTGAAAGTGAATTTCTAATGTGATGGATGAGTGTGGACAGGAAGGAGGTGTCTGACATGAGCAATATGGAGCCACAGTGATCATATTAGCGTGAGTGTGCGCGGAGAGGGAGGAGGAAATGCACCGCGGCGACACGGCTAATTGACTGTGGCAGGACGGAAGTGTAAAACACAAACAAGTATGAAGACAGAAGAAGAAGAAGCAGGAAAGGAAGATGAAATTCGATTGATCTGACACGATTCATTAATTCGAACAGGACAGAAGCAGCGTAAACACGGAGCTGCGTGTTTCTGCTGCTTTTTACACTGCGGAGCAAAAACCTGTCGACGATCAAATCTCCACAAACACTCCCGAGTCCCTTTGTTGTGGTTTAGAATAAAACCGTGAAGTCGGACGGGAACGAAGTCGGATCCACCGACGGTCCCAAAATCAGGAAGCTGCCAGGCAACTGACGGCAAATGTTTTCAAGAACTCAGGAGACCGACGATCACTCTGACATTTGGGGATTGGTTTTTGCTTCTGGACTCACTGGCCCAGAAAAGACTTTAACGGGTAACTTCACACTCAGCTTCTGCCTCAGCGCTCCCACGCAGAAGGACTTTAATAATGCAGAAGAGAAGCGAGGGAGCAGCGACCGGAAGAGTGGCGGCCTCTGCTCCAGGCGGACGGCCGGTGTCTCTGCCCGGAGACACCGGAGACGCAGTCACGTCTCAGGCTCACAAGGTATCTGTGAAGCAGCTGAGGCAGCAGCTCTGGACGACTTCGCTCGGAACATCGAAACCTCCGGTCCGACCGACGGCAGCAGCTCGTGTAGCAGCGCTCCGGTGGCGGCAGGCAAACCAGACGTCTGGGTCGTCATGGTTACAGTGATAAGTCAAACTTATGGAACCGTTATGGTTTGAGAGAGAGAGAGAGAGAGAGAGAGAGAGAGAGAGAGGAGGAGAAAGAGAGGAGAAGAGGGGGGGAGAGGAGAGGGAGAAGAGAGAGAGAGAGAGAAGAGAGAGAGAGAAGAGGAGAGAGAAACCTGGACCATCATTTCCTCAATCAACACCTCCACTCCTCTCACGACTCGTTTCATCAACTTCTTCCCGTGCTTCAGTTTCACTTCTTGCTGCTTTTCCAGTTTACACGTTTAAAAAAAAAAACGTGTTGTCGGAGAAACAGAGCAAAAACAAATCAGAAGCCCGGACGGATCAATCAACACCTCAACTCGCAGCGACTGTGCAACTGGAACCAAATTCAATGTTTTGACACAAGCACGTTTAAAAGGCTCAGAAACATAAAATACAATTTAAAGAGCTGTTTCAATTATCCGTCCATTAGCTCCACTGATTATTCGAGGGTCGCAGTGGGAGACGGAGCCACTTCAATTATGCGATGGAGAAAAAGCACAGATTCTTTCTTCAGCCACTTAATGAATATAAAAATGAGCAGGATAAAGCGACGGGGGGGGGGGTTCAGCTTCAGGACATGTGCTTTTCTTTGATACCTCACTCTGCTGGGTATGATCACATCTCTGGACTGAAACCCTCAGAAGCAGCGGCGTTTAATGTCTGAACACAGGCGGCCGTGAGAGTCCGAGGTTCCACTCCCGGAGCTGATCACACTGTACATCCCCCTGACAGGCGGGGGGGGGGGAACAGGACACAGAGATGAGAACAGATTGATGAACCCAAGCGTAATCGTGGCGAAGGACAAAGAGTTGGCCCCCGTCCCTGAAGCGGCGCAGGAAGGGGAAGTTGTTTTCTCTTCCTAATGTGGATCAGCAGGAGGATAGAGAAGCTAGCGGTGCGGTTCCAGTCTAACCGAGGATGACAGGAAATCAAACAGCAGAGCTTTCTCTCCTCCTTGACTGAGCAGGGCGAGCGAGGACGCTGCCGGACAAAACTTTCACTCCACAACAACAGCTCGACTAAAAGGTAGAGGACGGCGTCAGCAGCCTTACCTAGCTTGGGCAGCGAGTACTGGACTTTGAAGTAGTCCTGGTAAAATCCCAGAAGCCTCTTGGTGATGTGGAGCGCGTAGTCCCCAGCGCCGCTAGCGATGGCGTCCGGCCGGGCGTACAGACGGATCTGAAGTCAGAGAGAGAGAGAAGTGACATATGCTGATTTTAACAGAGATTCATCTGAGCAGAGCGAAGGAAGGAATTAGTGTAAACTCAGCAAACTAAGTGAAAACTAATTTTCTTAAACGTATAATGAGAAGGAAATGAAGTTTACACTCAAACCTACAAGGAGACAAACACAAGGAGACAGAAACTCCACACAGGACGTAACACGATCAGCCTGAACTCAGATCCGCAGAGAAACAGGAATTGAGTTGGAGGGAATTGTTTATTTCTTTGTTCACGGAGACGAGAGCGAATCGGAATCAGGCCGGAGCTCCGCAGGTCGGGTCCACGGAGAATAAGGGAATCGGGCCCAGATCGTGTTCTGCTCTGTCGAGGAATAAAAACAATCGACTCAAAGAAGAGAGGAAATCAAGATCTGCTTTAGGTGAATTCAGATATTTATCACAGTCAAAACCCTTTATACAGTCAGTGATCGTCTTTATACACCATGTAGAGTGAGTGACAGTCTGTATGATCACGTATAGTGAGTGACAGTCTGTATGATCACGTATAGTGAGTGACAGTCCGATGATCACGTATAGTGAGTGACAGTCTGATGATCACGTACAGTGAGTGACAGTCTGTATGATCACGTACAGTGAGTGACAGTCTGTACGATCACGTACAGTGAGTGACAGTCTGATGATCACGTATAGTGAGTGACAGTCTGTACGATCACGTACAGTGAGTGACAGTCTGTATGATCACGTACAGTGAGTGACAGTCTGATGATCACGTACAGTGAGTGACAGTCTGTATGATCACGTACAGTGAGTGACAGTCTGTATGATCACGTACAGTGAGTGACAGTCTGTATGATCACGTATAGTGAGTGACAGTCTGATGATCACGTACAGTGAGTGACAGTCTGTATGATCACGTACAGTGAGTGACAGTCTGATGATCACGTACAGTGAGTGACAGTCTGTATGATCACGTACAGTGAGTGACAGTCTGATGATCACGTACAGTGAGTGACAGTCTGATGATCACGTACAGTGAGTGACAGTCTGTATGATCACGTACAGTGAGTGACAGTCTGTATGATCACGTATAGTGAGTGACAGTCTGTATGATCACGTACAGTGAGTGACAGTCTGATGATCACGTACAGTGAGTGACAGTCTGTATGATCACGTACAGTGAGTGACAGTCTGTATGATCACGTACAGTGAGTGACAGTCTGTATGATCACGTACAGTGAGTGACAGTCTGTATGATCACGTACAGTGAGTGACAGTCTGATGATCACGTACAGTGAGTGACAGTCTGTATGATCACGTACAGTGAGTGACAGTCTGTATGATCACGTACAGTGAGTGACAGTCTGTATGATCACGTACAGTGAGTGACAGTCTGTATGATCACGTACAGTGAGTGACAGTCTGATGATCACGTACAGTGAGTGACAGTCTGTATGATCACGTACAGTGAGTGACAGTCTGTATGATCACGTACAGTGAGTGACAGTCTGTATGATCACGTACAGTGAGTGACAGTCTGTATGATCACGTACAGTGAGTGACAGTCTGTATGATCACGTACAGTGAGTGACAGTCTGTATGATCACGTACAGTGAGTGACAGTCTGTATGATCACGTACAGTGAGTGACAGTCTGATGATCACGTACAGTGAGTGACAGTCTGATGATCACGTACAGTGAGTGACAGTCTGATGATCACGTACAGTGAGTGACAGTCTGTATGATCACATATAGTGAGTGACAGTCTGATGATCACGTACAGTGAGTGACAGTCTGTATGATCACGTACAGTGAGTGACAGTCTGTATGATCACGTACAGTGAGTGACAGTCTGTATGATCACGTATACACAGACTGGTTTGTATCTGAGCCTCTGGGGCCGTTTGACAACATGGTGCCGTCTCTGTGTTGCTGTGATTGACGGATCCGTTAATCACTTTGAACTACGGCACTAATTACACACACACACACACACCACACACACACACTGCCGGTTGACAGACAGGCGTAACCATGGTGACAGGAGGTGGTGATGTCACAGATCCAAGGATCATCCTCTAACAACAGCCAGAGAGAGAAACCAGCTCCTTGTCGGCTGGAGGACGGCTCGCCGCTCAAACGCAGGGTCGCCGTGGTAACCGACAGCCGTGCCGACGTAGAGGAAGCAGAAATTAACCGGTGTCCAATCGAATCTTAAAAGTTTACATTAGACAAAATGTTGGATGCACCCAGGAGGCCGCCCTTAACGAGCGGATCCATAACGTGTGTCTGGTGAAGGCAGCGTCTGGAGGGAACTCGTCTCATCTCCGCACACGGCACGGCACGGCACGGCACGGCACGGCACGGCACGGCACGGCACGGCACGGCACGGCACGGCACGGCACGGCACGGCACGGCACGGCAGCGAGTCTCCGGGCAGACGGATCGAACGCTGGGAATCAAAGAGCTCTGCAGACAGCGAGTCGACGCACGTCCTCGCTCGTTAAACGCTCGCTGTAATATGTGACCCCGGTTTATTACCCGCGGGCAGATTTTCATCTAGTCTGCGGTCGGGGTCGTGAAAGGTCCTGGACTCAAATCCTGGATGAGCTCTTCAGAGTTATTGAATTCTCTCTAGCGTGGGATCAATATCTTGATCTTCAGAAAAACAATACGCCTGCCCACGCCCGCATAAAGCCAGAGGACACACACACACACACACACTCAGGTGAACATCAGTGTCCTGGTAATGTCACTGCGATCGCTCTCAGTTTTACTTCCTTTCTAATAAAGTCTGTTTTCACGCGGCTGTAAAAACACATTGGATTCTGTGTGCGCGGACACAACACGCAGTAAATCAGCCTCTGCTTCGGTCGCCGTCGCGTAAAAGCTGCTGTTAAACCGCACAAGCAGGAGAAGGAGGAGGAGGAGAGAGTAAACAGAGCTGTGCAGCGACTCCTCATCACGGCTCACATCCAGACTGTTTCCACATCTGAGTCCAACCTCGTTACATCTGCACCTCGTGTTCAATGTGCCTCTTCACGTCGAGATCCGATCGCTCGGTCCAACTTTCATCTTCTTCACACAATTAGAGTCGAGCTGGAACCTTCACCGAGGCCCGAACGTCCCTTCAACTCAATCAGGCTGCAGCAAATTACTCAATTACACATTTCACTAAGTGTCACATCTGGATCCACAGCGAAATCGAATTAGATCTTTCCATGTTTCTGTTCAGTAGCTTTGGTGTAAACCTGCTGACCAACAAACAAACAAACAAACTAGTGGTCGTTTCTCATCATCTTCATCAAGATCAATGATTTATTCTCTGGGAAATCACCGAAAATGTCAAAAACAAAAGTTCAATGTTGACGAAAGTGATGACAATCGTTGTGTAGTTCTTCTCTGACCTTGATCACATCCTTCCGACTCGTTCCAATCAAATCAGACCAATAAACAAACCAAACAACCAAAGGTAAAAACCTCCTTGAAGATTATATGTGATAAATCTTGCCACTTTAGAAATAATCTAAAAGTTGATCTTGTTCTAACTTTTAAAGACGCAGACGCCTTCATCTCGTCGGCAGCAGCCGGAACCTCAAATCTATAAAACTCTGTTTCCAGGTTTTTAGAACCAGGAGACGTTTGTTTCAGAAATGATTTTAAGATTTTATTGATTACTCTTAAGGTGTCCTACTTCAAGGCGTCTTAAATATATCCGACCTTTGGGTTCCGTGCGCACCTCCGGGTCCTCGGGCTCCGGCCTGTTATCTGTCCCAGAAACCTGTTGGAGAACTGACGGGGACAGAGCGTCTGTAGTCGAGGCCCCGAGGCCCCCGAGGCCCCGGAAGGATCAGCCGGAGGGAATCGGGTCGGCTGACTGCGTCATTCTTTTTAAAAGTCTCTTCAACAGACACAACTTCTACAGCCTTGTGTTTGTGGCGTGTTGCGTTGAATGGGCCCTCTCCAGAGACCCCCCCCCCCCCCTCACGCCCTGGGATTCAGACCCCTATGGACCTTAATCTTCTCTAGACAGTCCTGGTCCCCAGAGGACGGATCCCACAGACGATGGTGATCCCCGGATGTTTCCTCTAGCTCCACCAAAGGACTTGTCAACTGCTGGATAGATTGTTATTGTTGTAATAATCTGTATGAAGACATTTGTAACCTTCGTTCTCATCATCGGTAAAAAGCAGCTCCTGCTGATCTAATATGAAAAATGTCGTCTACGGAAGGAAGAAGCTGCCGTGTCGACAGTTTCCTGGATTATATTCCTGTGGATTATCTGTTTGGATTCTCCCGTGGATTATAGATCTGTTTCCTTCAGAAGGTTTTTAATGCTCGGAAGTTGTGTTTTCACCTGTTTGTCTGTTTGTCTGTTTGTTTATTTGTTTATTTGTTTATCTGTTTATTTGTTTATCTGTTTATTTGTTTATCTGTTTATCTGTCAGCAGGTTTACGCTGAAACGATTTGCAGAAACCTCGGAGGGATGTGACACAGACCAGATTAGAATCCATTAAATTCCAGGAGGGGAAAGACATGAAAACTGATCCTGAGCCACACACAGCAACTCAAACCCCGTTTCTACTAATATCTATAAATACCAACATTATAAATAATGAATAAACATCACCACAGAAACTACCAACATGCTAAATCCAGCTCCTCCTCTTGGTGTGCACTCCCTCCTCTTCTTCACTCCTCAGTTCCCACAGCACGACTGATTTTTCAATATAAATTCAACTTTTTAAAGCCCCTCTCCTCTTATTCTCCTCTTATTCTCTCTCTCTTCCCTCCTCGTTCTCCCTCGTTCTCCCTCCTGCACCAGAGCTCATCTCGGAGCCGACAGCCGGCAGAGTGAGTATCAGAGGCTTTATTGAAATGGTGGCGTCTCTGAGTGGACTGGCAGCGAGCTGCTGAATTGAGTGTCATCTCCTGAGGATTCCTCAGTCGCCTCCAGTCATGTTCTCCCAGGTGAGGAGAAACCACGGAGCATTCGATTCTTCAATGTGTGTCTCTGTGTGTTCTCACTTCAAAGTATCAGCACAGTCAGCGCCCGTCACGGGCCTGAGACGGTTCTGCTGGAACCCAACTACCACGAGGGAGGTCCGGAGTTTAAACACGACTCAGAACATGTGTGTGTTTCATGTCTCTCGCTCTTTGTGTTTGTATTCTTCAGGTTTCACATCCATCATGAACAATACTTCCTCTGAACTCTCACATGGTCTCTCTCGGACATTTTCCAGATATTTCACTGGAGCTCTGTGAGGAAAAGTGTGAAATTGAATTATCTGTGTAGCTGACATGTTTAATTCCTCCTCATTATTTCCGATCCGTACAACAACAGCCGTGTTAATACTCAGCACTGTGCGGTTTCTATTTCCGACAGATTTCTATTCATCCTCTAATCCAGTGGATTCTACTTTTCCATCAGGAATTTAACTGCTGTTAATAAAAAATAATAAAAAACACTTTCTTCACATATTTCACAGTAAAATCCTTTTGAAGGAGGTGAAGGGATTATTCCCCCTGAACTGCAGCAAAGCTTTTAATGTGAAGCAGATTAACGGCAAACAGCAGCGGCGGCGGCGGCGGCGGCAGCGGCGGCGGCAGCGGCAGCGGCAGCGGCGGCGAGGTATCACAGCGAAGTGGAGCAGATCAGAAATAAGACGTCGCACAGAAACACCATCAAACACCCAGGAAGCCAACGAGCGGCGCTGCAGAGACGGCCTCTAATAACAGCCTGTCAGATAAAGGCCTGTCCGATCGGTGCAATTAAAGGAAATAAATGCCCTGGACCTTCTCACTCTACGAGCTGTGTGTTGTGTTGTGTTGTGTTGTGTCGTGTTGTAGACAAGGACGACAATTACCAGGACTGTCTCTGAAATCGAGAGCCAGACAGCGTCCTCCCTCCCTGCAGCTGTGGAGACATCGATCAGGGTCTCGAGCAGTAACTGCTCTCTGTGGCTTGGAGCTGCTGCTCTGTAATCATACATTAGTTACACGTCTCAGGACTTGTAAACTCTTCTGATCATTCATTTTCTTTGTGATTTATGGTTCACGAATCGTCCGTGGGTTTGATCCCTGTCTCATTTAACACATTCAAACTGTATTCCATAGGTAAAAGGACAAAGGGTCACGGTCAATAAAGGGATTGGATTCAATAAAACGTGTGTTTGATTATGTATAAGTTTAACTTTGTTGAATTAAATCCCTCTCAAGTTATTTGATCTCTTGATAACTCAACCTGATAGAAAACGCCGCGCTGACAGTTTCTCCTCAAACGTTATTTAAAGTTTGTCGAATCGGGACACGAACACAAAACAGGGCAGAAAGACCCAAGAACGTTCTCTTCTCCTCCCTCCTCCCTCCTCCCTCCTCCCTCCTCCTCCTCCGCTCGCTCCTTGTTATCTCTTCGCTCGTCCGTGACATCTCTCGCCGCGTTCTGTCGCTCCGTCTGTCGCCCTTGGATGATGGATGGGGTGATGGACGCTCGGTTGCCACGGTAATTTGATGGATGGTTTAGCAACTGATAAGAGCGCCCGGAGAGAGCGCCGCAGCTCTCAGCGACACACACTCGGACGTACTGTGTGAGGGTCCTCGGCTCCGAGAGGCCCTCAGACAGTCGCCCCCCCCCACACACAACAAACTGGTGACCCGTGACTGCGGCGCCACACATCTGTCCAACGGTATCATCACTTCTTCTGACGCCAGCGCCGCGACGAAGTGAGACGGGCCCCGCGAGCCGGAGCAAGGATAACAGTCTCTCTGTCAATGTCAACAAGACAAAAGAGATGATTGTTGACTGCAGAAGGACCGGAGCACGAGGGGGGGGGGGGGGGGGGCGACCGGGGGGGGCACGGGCGCCGTCTGGTGACACAGCGGCCCGTTGCCATAGTAACACATATACCACGCTAACGTGCATGGACATGGAGCCGGGTCAGAGATACAGATCTTTTTTTACAGTAAACTGATGTGTGTTAACAATGAACTACGAACAGAATCCTTAGTTATGTTATTGATTCAAGAATATGGATTATTGGTTATTGGCAAAAAAAAGTCAAAGTTAGAGTTCAACTAATTTAACGGTTGGTCGATAAAAAAATTGTTATCGTTAGAGGTCGAGCAAGAATCTGGACCAACTGAACAGAACCGGTAACGAATCGAATGTTGAACATAAATGATTCTTAAGATCTCGACATATTCAGATCTTTAATCTCTTTTCTGAAACGGGAGCTTTGATGAATCTCTGAGTTCTCCGTGCAGATTCCCTCTCTGATGTGTGAACACCAGTTTCGGTGATTCGTCGGCCGTGGGAGTCGTCGCAGCCGGAGGCGATCTGACGACATCATTCTCATGTTTCTTATCACGTTGTTTATTGTGTGAGTAATATTTCGCAGCCCGAGGAGGTGAAACTATCCAATATTTGATGAGAGGAAAAAGAGGAAATTGACTCTTCTTGGCAGAAACGTGTTTTTTAGTCATGTTGCTGCTCAGACTCAGGACGAGTCAACGGTGACATCACCAGACGGAACATTAATATCATCAAACGAGTTATTTGATGATATAAAAACAGGCTGAGGCCGACTCCTGATTGGCCGGTACAATAAAACACTTGATGTAATTGTTTGTTTACTAAAGCAACAAAAGAAAACATCTGAAAACTTGTGCTGCATATTTAATAAGTTCGTTCTTTGATGCAGGTCGTCTTTCATCCGTCCTTCTCAACGCCGTCTCTGTTCTAAACCCAACGTGACTCTGCTGCTGCGCCAGTCGCTGACATCCCATAATAATGAAAGCACATCGTTGTCTTTGCATTAAACTACATCTCCCATGAGCCTCGGGAACACGTCCCCCCTGTCCATCCATGCTGTTAAACCTCAGTTAAACTACTGTCACATAAAACTCCAGTGTTGAAGTGACCTTTATCATCTGACCCACGGTCGTTATCATATTATCATTATGGGATGTTAATGTGACTTTTGATGTCGTTACAGGAGTTTAACGGTCGACTCTTTAACAGCGACACTGGATCCAGGAAGGAAACATTTTTAATGGTTTTTCTTTTCTTTACGACAGAACGTTAATATCTTCACGTTAATATGTCTTTTATTCACTTTTAACCATTAACACGTTCATTGTTCTTACAATAAACGAAGATGGTTTATTTTTGATATTGTTATAAACTGACTCACTTCATCGTCGTCTTTAGCGTTAAAGTTTAAGGTTCAGTGATTTCCAGTTGGTCACAACACGAGATCGTGTGTGTGTGTGTGTGTGTGTGTGTGTGTGTGTGTGTGTGTGTGTGTGTGTGTGTGTGTGTGTGTCACTGATGTGTTTTTAATAGTTCGCTGCCTGGTGGCTCAGGGGAAACACAGACATTATATAAACTTAAGACATTAAGTATAAAAATACATTAGTATGTAGAATATGAATATATATATAATCTCTATTGGCCTGTGTGAACGATGTGAAGCGTCGTTCTCGTGGTGATCGAGTCCGGGGGGGGGGGGGGGGGGGGGTCATCACACACTCTTTTGTTTGTTTGTTTGTTTGTTCCTGTGAGATGTGAATCCTCCCTGAAGGGAAAGTGGCTCATTACGGGAACAGAGATCCTCACAGAGTCGCATTAGAAAGACGATTCATCACCGAGACAAAGAGAAACAGAAGAACGTTCCAGACGAGGAAACAGAAGAAACGTTCGAGACGAGGAACAGAAGAAACGTTCCAGACGAGGAACAGAAGAAACGTTCGAGACGAGGAACAGAGGAAACGTTCCAGACGAGGAACAGAAGAAACGTTCCAGACGAGGAACAGAAGAAACGTTCCAGACGAGGAACAGAAGAGACGTTCGAGACGAGGAACAGAAGAAACGTTCGAGACGAGGAACAGAAGAAACGTTCGAGACGAGGAACAGAAGAAACGTTCGAGACGAGGAACAGAAGAAACGTTCCAGACGAGGAACAGAAGAAACGTTCGAGACGAGGAACAGAAGAAACGTTCCAGACGAGGAACGAAGAAACGTTCCAGGAACAGAGGAAAGCGAAGAAACGTTCGAGACGAGGAACAGAAGAAACGTTCGAGACGAGGAACAGAAGAAACGTTCCAGACGAGGAACAGAAGAAACGTTCCAGACGAGGAACAGAGGAGTTACAGTCGACAATGGAACCAGGAATCACCAGGAACACTGATGTTTGATCACAGCTCAGCATTCATCACCATCGTCCCCCACAACTGCAAAGCCACTGACATCATCAGGCCTGATCACCGACAACAAAGAACTGGACCTGAACCAGGTAGACCACCACAGAGCAACAGTTACTGCTGAAGATCAACCACAGAACCTGTGGAGAGGAGATACCTCTTCACACCCAGCAACTCTCAAACAATCCAGACTGACTCTACCTCTGGAGACGGAAACATAAAGTCCTGAAGACCTTCATCTCCTCGGCTGTGGAGAGCGATCAGAGCACCTCCACGCCCTTCATCTCCATAGAAACCAAGTATGAACACATCAGCAACAAGACATCAACTGAAGCAGCAGACGTTATGATGACTTCCTACATTCCAGATTAAAGTTAATCTCTGGATGTAAAACACAGAGACCTAATCCCTGCTGAATGTTTCCGTCAGATGAAGCAGCTCTAACGCTCGTGAGGAGGATGGAGGGATGTGTTTGTTTCTCCTCTCCCTCTGTCACAAGAAGCAGCTTCTTTCAAAGGTTTGGAGGAGGAGGAGGAGGAGGAGGAGGAGGAGGAGGAGGACGGACGGGAGGATTAATGTTTCTGTCAGAAGAAGCTTCTCTGCAAACAGACAGCAGCGGCTCCTCCGCCTTCAGGCTGAAACAAGGATTTTAATATGAGAGCGCTGCTGTAACAGAGACGCAGAGCGGTTCCAGCGACTGTTTGTAAATATGAAAATATGCATATGCTGCTTCCTGGATCTCTTTCATGCAGCGCTCGCTTCATTCTCCCTCTCTCTCTCTCTCTGCAAATAGAAGCACATCACGCTTCTTCAAAAACATTGCTATTGAAGCAAAACGATCTCACACTACATCTGGAATCCGTCCTTCCACGGTGTTTTCAGTCCTGGTGACTGATCCGACACGGAGCAGCAGGGACACGTTCTCCTGCCTGTGGATGTTCATGTCTTCTTCACGGTTCCCTGCAGAGAAACCAAACCCCGACCAGCTTATCTCCGTGTTCCCAGCCACGACGCTGACAAGGATGATGCAGTGCGCCTTTTCAGAGCTGATTGTTTTGATTGTTTCCTGTGAATTTAAATTATGAGCTGATGTGTTTTGACAGCGACTTCTTCTTTTACTTTTTAAAGCCACAAACCAGTGCAGCTTCAGTCTTTTCAGTATTTATTCCAGATTCATATGAGTCTAAGTGACATTTGTGGAGAATTAATAAAGAGGCATTTTGTAGATAACGTGTTCTCACGTGACCTTCGACCTTCGACCTTCGACCATCAAAATCAAATCAATTCATCTTTGAGACCAACTGACTGACGCTGCTGCAGAGCCATGAAGAAACTTAATAAAGTCATTTCATTGTCTCGATCCAGTTCTTGTGAATTCATCGAAAATCACGGCAACAAACGAGTTAACGCAATCTAACACGTGAATTAGGATCCAAGCTGGACAGGAAATTTGCAATTTTCTAAGTTAAATGGGTTTTATTGAATATTAAAATGATACCACACAGAGCATACTAACCACTGTAGGACTTTACCGCCAAGATAAATTAGAATATGAAGATTTGGAAGCAGCTTAATGTTTCCTAAGTAATATCCTACGTTTATAAGTGATTCACCGATATCTGATTCCTTGGAAACGTCGTCTTCGTTTTGAGGGAAACTGGAGCTGATCCTGAAATCCTGGAAAATCCCATAATTCATAACCGTGTGTTTGCTGCGACACCTGTAGAGTCGGAGCCGGAGAGAAGGATTCAACCTTCACGCTCTCGCTCTACCCGAGAGAGGAACGGGAGCCAGGGAGTGGGAGCTTCGCTTTCTGGCGAGTTAAAGTGAGAAGGACGAAAAAAATAAAGATTAATTTGTTCATTACGAAGACAAAGAAGATTCACAAGCCTGAATGGTTCCACCTTATTACTGCTCTGCACACGCACACGCACACACACCCCTGTTAGAGGATGGTTGATAGTTATGAATGACCCAGATATGATTTGTCATTAAAGCAGCATTTCACTAAAATTATCTTTTAGTAACGAGGAGACACGAACTGTGTGTGTGTGTGTGTGTGTGTGTGTGTGTGTGTGTGTGTGTGTGTGTGTGTGTGTGTGTGTGTGTGTGTGTGTGTGTGTGTGTGTGTGTACGCTGCAGTGCTGTCCTTGAGTTTCTGGCAGACGAGATGGATGAGCTGTAATTACACCGATCGAGAGATGATCGGAGGAGTGGAGGAGGAGGAGGAGGAGGAGGAGGAGGAGGAACAAGGTCGTGCATGTATTCGTCCTTGTGTGAGAACGCTGATGCGTGCGTGTGCATATATCTGTTTTAAATCTTGTTGTGGTTACAGGATATCAGACAAATCACAATCAGAAAACCAACGCAATAGAAAATGATGACGCCTGGACATAAAGCAGAAGCTGATGGCGTCTTCTACCGGTTGCTAGGAGACATCAACGTGTCCGCCATGTTGGACCAAAACTGGGCAACGCCAAAGGTTGAAGATAAAAAGGGACAACATCAAAAGTGCAAGATGGCGGCGTATCCGGATATTTACGCTTACTCTTCGTGCAATGGGAGGAGTCATCTTTATTTCTATGCTTCAGCACCAAACTTCCTTCCTTCACTCACGGAGACTCAGAGGTTTAGAACCTCCCGTCCAGACTCTGTGCTCACACGACTGATCTGGGAGCAGTTATTAAATCACGTCGACCTCTATGCAAAGGAAAGTCAATTATCTCATATCTCAAGACGCCGCTGTTATCTCCAGTTCACGTCTTAATGAGCGTGTTCTGCTGAGATAACACTTGCTGCCGTCTGACTCCGTTGTTTCATCCTCAGATAATAATCTTATCGGAGGAGTTCGACTCTGGAGATTCTGAACGTGTCAGAGATGAGAAACCGATACGAGCATTTGATGAAGACACATCAGGAGATATCGAGCATTGTTTTCCCCGCGATAAAAACTCAAACTTGTCATTTTCTCCAGATGACAAAGTGCGTTGTTGAGACCTACACGACTTCATCGCCTCATTATCGCCCGACAGCAGATGGCGATCTTATTAAGCTTCGTAACGAGGATCCTCCGGTGATTTACTGTACTGGCTCCACAGAGCTGAGGACTTGTGAAAGACGGGTGAGCAGAGATAACAGAGCCCAGGTTCCTCTGCTTTATAGACCCTAAACACACAGGAGCCTGCACTTCCCATGATGCAACAGGTCTGCAACGTCTCTGTTAAACCCGCTCTCCCGGGTAGTTCCCACATCTTTCCGCCTGTTGCTCTGGGGGGGGGGGGGAGTTTCTAAGCCGGAGCTGAGACGAAACTCTACAAACATTATACAGCGATGAAGAAGTCATTTGACAGGTTTACTGAAGAAGGTCAAAGTTCCCTGGTAGATATTAAACAAACACACAACCTGTGTCGACTCTGTCTTCATGGGAGCGTTTGTCGTTACCTGAGCCCCGCCCACTTCAAACCAGTAAGACCAGTCAGCATCTCAAATCATACACATCTGTGACCTGAAACAATGCTGGGAATCTGGAATCGTCACCAGTTCAACTTTTGGGTTTGAATTCTCACTGTTTCTGGTTAAAGTGGCAGAAACTGGCTGTTTTGACCATTTCTTCCTCTTTAGCAGCTTCTCAAAGTGGTCGCCGGTGGTTTATTAGACGTTTATCGGGGGGGAGGAGAACTCAACACCTCGGGGGGGGAACTCAGTGGTGTGTGTAAACTGTTTAAAGTTTCCCTTGAAGGCTCCTCTCACTGCTGACCTCTTTTCTCTGGTTATCTTGGGATATGAAGCCGTTATTCCCCAATCAAAACTTCATTATGCTGATTATCATCTGAAGATAAGAACTGCTGCTCATATTTAGTGTCTCAACCCCAGAGACACAGATTTAATCATTTAAAAAAAAAAAGACAGTTTAGAGGTGATGGGGCTCCGATGCCCCGTTAGGTCTGGAGGTGTCACTCGTCTCCATCACTCTAACGAGGAGTCGTTCCTCTCGGCCTCGAGACGACGGAGGAGAACAGAAGAAGCCGACACAGGATCGACAATATCTGGTGTTTGATACGTAATTAGATCGTTAAATTAAGGTCCCGGGAGACGTGATTTCAAAAATAACCGTCATTTCTCATCTGAGCAAAAGGAAATCATTTAAGTTGGGAGATAAAAGTCAGAGAAGTGACTTTGTAAAGACGTTGTTTGCTCAGTTCAGTTATTTTTATCTGCCTGAGTTTTTAACCGATGTGTGAAAATCATTTTATTCTTTCCTCTCGTCTGTGTTGTCTTGTTTTCACTATTGTCTCGTCCTCTGCGGCAAACACGACAAAACAGAAACACTCTTTAATAGTTCTGTTAAAAAAAGCTTTTTGAAAAACAGCTCTCATCAAACTTTGGCCTTAAAAAGAGAGAATCATTTATACCAATATTAGATATATTGGCCTATATTATATATTCAAAAATTAAAGAATGTAATTGAGGCTTTTTTAAATAGTATTTTTTACACTTTAACAATAAACTTTATTATAAATAACTATATATTCAACATTTTATATGTAAAATGTTGAATATAAATATTTTCTTCATTGTTTATTCTCTAAATTTAAAGTTGTAATCACGTTCTCATATCGACATATAACAGCAAACATGAACCCATCAGTGAAAGGATAACATTGTATATTTAAGCTGCCGACTCCCAGCAGCCCCCTTGTTCCCCCCCCCCCCCCCCCCCGCCGTGTGTCTGGCGTGTGGAGGGACTGACCGTCACGCCGCTGTCGGTCTGCGTCTCCTTGTAGGTGAAGTTGCACACGGCCCAGGCCAGGTAGTACGTGGACATGCGAGGCGTCCGGGCGAAGCGGTTGGTCACCAAGCCGCCGTCGTCGTCCGCCAGCGAGCTGCTCTCCACGGGCATGTTGGACAGCGAGGTGTACTGCGGGTCGTGGTGGAGGGTGAGGGAGAACGTGGCTTTGTAGACGGGCTCGTCGAAGCAGGGGAAGGCCTTCCGGGCGTGGATCGGACTGAACTGGGTCACAGCCAAGTACCTGAGGGACACACGGGAGGTAAAGTGAATAATCACACAAAGAAAGACGACAATGCAGAGAAGGGGCCACGTGGTGAAGTGTACACAGGGGCATTGTGTGACTCTCTTTCTTCAACCGGGGCGTCGTCGGGACTAATGATCGGCTTCGGCTTCGGTGCAGAACAACGAGTCTTCACAGACCCGAACATCGGCCAGAACAATATGGATCTTCTGTCAGAAAAGGTCTCATTTTAAAAGTCGGCCCAGTTCAAGTCCCTGTAACAACACGGTGAAGCTGCTGGAACCTTATTGGCAGAGTGTGTGTCTGTCACCGTGGTCATGAGAGGCGGGACGATGATGGGCAACTGAGAAGAGTCTGAAACCCAGAATCCTCCCTCACAGC
>CM031691.1:16964150-16974150 GCA_006182925.3 Reinhardtius hippoglossoides
ACTGTTTGGAGGGGAACGACTGCGCCTGATGCACTTTCCTGTGCATCAGTGTTAACGTGTCTGTTTTTATCCTGTTCTGATGCCAAGTGTCGCGTGTTGTGTGTTGTGTGTTGCGTGTTGCGTGTTGTGTGTTGTGTGTTGTGTGACTGGGTCAGTGGACTGTGCACAGACACACAACCGCAGCCGAACTGGTTTTAATGAGAGACGTGATCGTTCAAACATTCAAACTAACGTTACATTGTTTGCATAAAGATCAATACAAAGCTCTGTCTGTGTGTGTGTGTGTGTGTGTGTGTGTACGTGCATACATGTCTGTGTGCATGGTTGTGTGTGTGCATGTCTGCGTGCATGTGTGCGTGCATGTGTGCGTGCATGTGTGGGATAATTAATTTTCCCCCTCCCAGCATTTAAGCATTTAAGCCCAGCCTGGGGTTTGTAGTATCTTTGGATATTAAGCAAATCTCAGAGTGGAGCGTGTGTGTGTGTGTGTATGTGTGTGTGTGTGTGTGTGTGTGTGTGTGTGTGTGTGTGTGTGTTTGTTAGCATTAGCCGCACCACTGCATCAAGCCAATCCTTAAGCTAACAGTCAGCTGTGTACACACAGTGGAAATCCCCCAACACCTTCGGTACATTTTGTAAAACTTCCATTCAGAATAAAACGATGATTTTTTTTAAAGATCAGCTGGTTACTCATCAGATTATATTCATTATTTATTATTAATCAACCCAGAGTGGCATCTTTTTAAAGACTGTCAGTTCATCTTTAATCAGCTGAATCCAACACTACGGGTTTTATTAATTTCCTCCCTGTCACATTGATTTCAGTTCTCATGCAGTCGACTGAGTTTTGTGACGTCGTCGCCTCATTAGTAAATCTTCTCTTTCCTGTGACCAGGTTTCTCTCAGCTGCTGCATTACATGTGTAACTGCCAGGTTGTTGCACTGGGACCGAGCTCTGCTGGTTCCTCAGCTGCTGGTTCCTCAGCTGCTGGTTCCTCAGCTGCTGGTTCCTCAGCTGCTGGTTCCTCAGCTGCTGGTTCCTCAGCTGCTGGTTCCTCAGCTGCTGGTTCCTCAGCTGCTGGTTCCTCAGCTGCTGGTTCCTCAGCTGCTGGTTCCTCAGCTGCTGGTTCCTCAGCTGCTGGTTCCTCAGCTGCTGGTTCCTCAGCTGCTGGTTCCTCAGCTGCTGTTCCTCAGCTGCTGGTTCCTCAGCTGCTGCATCGATCCCAACAGCAGCCGACACCGGCTGAGGGACCAGCGATGGCGAGATCTCAGCCCAGCGTGTGTTCAAAGTGTCGTTACGTCTTAATGTTCAGTCACAGGAAATCGGATAAACATCTTTTATTTATTGGGTTTTCAGCTCCTGCAACATTATATCAGCTAAAAGATGCTAATTTATGTGTTTCCCACATTTCAACGAGGCTGAATTTGAGGAAACTGGAGGAGAAATCAGTGAAGCATGAAAGCTACGCTAATATTAGTCAAGAGAACATTAAGTCAATTTGCAGATTTGAATGAGCCGTCACTGTCTCTCTTTATGTTTCACATACACAACGTCTGGTTTCATCCTCAAATTACATTTCTGAGGTCCAGAAGAATTAAAGTCGAACTTTTGAACTGGAGGGACGTCAGGACAGTTTTAAATCCATACTGATTATTTAAAACTTCAGAATAAAAAGCTTCAGTGGGTCATGAGTTCTTCTCTGTCCAATCACGAGTGAGCCTCCGCTGATGTCATTATTTAACAACGATGTTGTGGTTCTGCAATAAGTGGAAGAGACGTTGATCAGATGTTCTGTTGTTGAGGTGAAACACACACACACACACACACACACACACACGCACACACACACACACACACACACACACACACACAGACACACACACACACACACACACACACACCACAGACTGAGGCCACAAACTCATGCATGAAATAATAAATGTATCACAGTCTGTTTCCCATCAGCACCGTGGGGAAGAAATCTGATGTGGAAACAACTCTGCAGCAGATGCTTATGGGAAATTCATAAGGAGGGTGTGAGTGGTGTTTGGACACGTGTGTGTGTGTGTGTGTGTGTGTGGTTTGAGATGGGGAACACACACACACACACACACACACACTGAGTTAATCAATGTCGTGGATGTGAAGCTTTGACCTTTTCTCGCTGAACCACCTGCTGCTGCAGAAAAAAGACGTGTGTGTTTCTGTGGGGTTGTGTTGTAGTGTGTATTGTGTGTGTGTGTGTGTGTGTGTGTATGTGTGTGTGTGTGTGTGTGTGTGTGTGTGTCTGTGTGTTTCTGTCATAGGCTACCTCAGGGGACGAACCTCACACTAAAGACCAGTTAATTGGGGACAGCTCGTCCACTCGAGGAAATAAAGCTGTGTCTCCAGTTGGGAAAACGCTGATATTTGCATCTGTGAGTCTCCGGTAAATGAATGAACGTCTATGTAGTGTGTGTATGTGTGTATGTGTGTATGTGTGTATGTGTGTATGTGTGTATGTGTGTATGTGTGTGTGTGTATGTGTGTGATTGTGTGTTTCCGTGCACGTACCGTTTCTCTCTCTGCAGCGTGTACGAGCTGCGGAAGAAGCCCAGCAGCTCGTCCTCGATGGCGGCGTCGAAGCTCACGTTCAGCCGGTACAACCTCATCGGCTTCATCTCGCGGTGCAGCACCACCACGTACATCTGATTGGCCGGGAAGGCGAAATGGCGGTGCACACGCATGACTCCGCCACCGGGCCGGTTGGCAGGACGACCACCGGCGCCGCCCTCAGCTGTGACGGACACCCGATCCACCTGGAGGAGGAAACGTCAGGATTTATTAATAAGCTGAACATATCTTTGACCTTAAGGAAGATTCTGTGCGAGGGTAAAATGTCAGATCCAGAAACTATTCACCGGAGCAAGGGAACCAGGTCCGGACTCGACTGTTTATTACATGTTCCTCACCTGAGTTCCTCTGTGTTGCCATGACAACATGGAAACCAACTAATTGATCCTCACTGGAAACTTTTAGCAATTAAACTGATCAAAACACTGCACTTAGCGTCCCAGCAGGGGGGCCATGTTGGGGGGCTGACACTCAGCGCCCCCTGCAGTTCAGGTCAATCAGTGCACATGACGCAACCTGACGCTGCTCTGACGCTTCACGGGTTGGCAGCGGATTCGGAGCCTCAACAGTTTGTCGGATGGAAGCCGTTGCTTAGCAACACCTGATTCATTGCCAGTTGTTGTTGGAAAAGGTTGGACCCGTCGCCATGGTGACATGATAGGGACCACATGCACAACAAATGGTGGGTAAGAGGTTGCAGGTGGCTTGAACAAAAAAGTACTGAGAGTTATAGTAGAGAGAATTCAGCAGAGCTCAGAGACCAACTGAAATCTTACAACCAAAGGCTGAAAGGGAAGAATCCAAACATCTCAGGATGAAGAAGAGGAGCCGTACACGTAGAAGACGAAGACGTCCACTTGGAAACACGAGGAGGTTCCAGATCTTCTGGTGCTGAGGGCCGACGCCGGTGTGGACGAGCTGTAAACAACAACACTGATCTTTCCACAGCAGAGTTTATACGTCATGTCCGGCCTCCTGCTGCTCTACAGGCTCCGCCCCTGCTGCTCTACAGGCTCCGCCCTGCTGCTCTACAGGCTCCGCCCCTCGCCTGGATGTTCCCCACATGTTCCTGTTTGAACGAGTCGGACCCGACAACCTGCTGCTGCTGCTTCACGGGACATATTTAAAAGATTCTCAGTGTTAGGAAGCAGATCTCGTTCAGTCTGGTTCTAGAGCTCAGTTCACAGGTTTGGACCAAAGTCCGTCTCCAAACCACAGGATTGGTCCGTTCTCCTGTTGAGACATGTGATATGTGAATCTCTGACGAACTGGAAACGGTCCAGACCACATTGACTTTTGAAGGAATAAACCATCATCGTAAATCACTCAGTGTTATGGGGCTTCTCCGCTGCGAGACAGGAGGGGCGGCAGAAATACATTTGCTTAAATGAAAGCAGCATTATGCAGCTATTTAAACCAACAGCTCTGGAAACCTTTTGATGGCACAATGACTTGTAAAGGCAGAATGGAGCCTCGTTATTTTCTGTCTGTGCCCTGAGCGTCTGTTCTGCCGCCAACTGACTGATTCAGCTTCAACTGTCACAATCAGGTCCAGCTGGTTGACGAGTGAAGTCAGTATTCAGCAGGAAACCGGTTAAATATGAAGCATTGAGATTTGAGTTTGGTGGATTTGTTAAAGCAGCAGCTCTTCTGGTTCAGGAGCAGAGGATCATGGGTAATCTCCAGTGTTTAGTAGTGTGTTTAGTGAGTGGGACGACTCAGTCAGAGCTCAGAGATGTCCCCTAAATACGACTGATTGTTAAAATCAAGATACGCAAAAATGCAACGTTAAAGAAAGAGAAATGAATTCCTGGATCCAGATCCTGATCCACACGAAGCTTCCTGGTCGTCAGGAGACAGAAGCTTCCCGTGGAGACGTCTGCAGCGGCTGAAACTGGATGAACTTTAGTTAAAGGACGAACCTGGACGATGATTAAACTGAAGACAATCACTGGACATCTCCTCAGTTGCATGATGGGAACTCACTGGGGAGCAGTGGTAACCATTAGGAAGCTCTGCCTCTCTAAACTGACACACATCGGCGATCCTCAGCCAATCAAACGCTGCGTGTGCGTTGTGTGTGTGCGTTGTGTGTGTGCGCTGTGTGTGTGCGCTGTGTGTGCGTCTGTATCTGTTGGTGTGACTGTGTGTTTGCTCTCTGATGAATGAAGTGATCGATCCGAGCAGAGCGGCTGCTGACACACAGGAAACACGCTGCGGATTAAACTGATGCTTTTCAGGCTTTTCTGGTGAGTCAGCGAACGCGGCGCCGCCCGTCCCGGTAACTTCAAGTGTTCCGCTCGGCCCAAAGAAGCCTTTTAATTGTGTTGTTTGTTGGTTTGACATCTCAACCGATCGCCGTCAGACGCCTGAACTTGGTTCTGCAGCAGTTTGAAAACAACAACGTTTCTCGAACCCGTCTCTTTGGGCCGTCGAGCCACTCGAGTTTTTAAGCTTCTGAGTTTCACCTGACGCTTTTAGATCTTTTCACTTTGTTTGTGCTGAACGTTGAATGTATTTTGTATTTGTCTCCGGGTATGAAGCGCTGCAGGAGTGGTTTTCCTTTCGCCTGCTGCTCCTATTTTTACCCACATTCTTGTTTTCTGGCCTTTTACCATTCTTTTCATAATGCATTAACTGTGAGAGCTCCTCAGGAGACCTGCCTTCCACCGAGCAACACCTCTTAATTCACACTGTGCTCGCACACAAACACAAAAGGGGCTGCGGGGTTTTTAATTGGCCTCGGCCCAAATTAGACAGATTCCTCCCTGAATCGCATTAGTGGAGATGACCGGCCTGAAGAATCACGTTGCTCAGGCGTTTCTCTGAGGCTTTCTCTCACCATGTGCTCGTCTCCGAAATTGGGCTGAAGCTGCAAGTTTGGCTGTTAATTAGCCTCGTTAAGGGAAAGGCTGAGGCCAGATCTGGAAACAAACATGGTTTTCCAGCTCGGAGACGAGGACGCAAACGAGCCGCTTGTTTTCCAGCTCGAGACGAGGATGCAAACGAGCTGCTTGTTTGGAAAGAATCATCAGGAAAGTTAGGAGCAGCATCAACGTGTTCGTATCCACGGGAACCGATGGACCTGTGCTTCAAGGAATCTGATTGGACGACGGAGGCAAGACGGGTTTTCACATTAATGGCAAATATACCAACTGAGGAACTTGTATATGAATCAGACGCCTGCAGCTCAACTTTTAAACCAAGTTCAGTTCAGTTTCGAGCCGTTTGTCGACCTCATCAGGCAAAAACAACACATGAGCAGATTTCCTCTTAATCAACTCCAGATATTTCTGGATTCCCTGAAAATGATTTATCGTTATTTCATCTCATTTCATCCGAAAGCCAAAGTTTCCACGTGTGAACTGTTACACAACTATTTCACCAGCCTCACAGTGAAACTGTTTCTCAATACTGTTTTGAGTTCTCGATCCTACGATGTGAAGTGCAAGGAGATAACGTATGTTCGGTCTTGTACAAATATTAGTGGAGTTTCCTGATCAAAGCCCCGCGGGGATGAAATCCTTCAGATTTTAAGGGATCAAAAGGTTTTTTTCTTGTAGCAAAACCGTCAATATACTCACATTTTAATTGCTAATTTCACAAGATAAATTTGCTCAGAGATCTGATCGTATTCTTCTGAAAGAAAAGAAGAACCGATGGACTTTTCATTTTTTGCAATGTCAGCAAACGCCAAAGACGGGCGGATACATTTCTGTAAATGGTTCATCTTCTGAGTGAAAGACATCACTGAGCACAAAGTACATTCTGAATATCTATAAATATATTTCAGGTCTACCACATTTCTGCCACAGATAGTTTGTACAGGTCACCGTACCTCGAGGCGGTCGGCGTGCAGCACGATGAAGCGGGTGGCGTTGATGCACTCCAGCTCGATGCTGACCTCTCCGGAGAAGGTGAAGTTGTCCATGTAGACGGCGAGTCGCAGGTCATAGTGTCGTGGTCTCACCGAGCCCGGCAGCCGCAAGTTCCTCCAGGGCTGCACCACCTCCTCGTCCCCCCTCTCCCCAGTCCTCTCCCCCTTACTCCCATTCAACTTCGATGACCCTCCAGAACCCCGGGAACCCGACTCCCCCGTGGCTCCATCGCCGTTTTGCTCGCTGCACTCCTCAAAGCGAACGCTGAGCACCACGGCCACGGCTGTGACGATGATGAGGGTGAGGATGGACAGGGCGAAGCCCAACACCAGGCGTTTGTGCACCGTGATGTGGCGCTCGGTGGTTCGAGGCCGGACCACCACTGACTCTGCCCACTGGTCCGAGAGGCCGCGACCATTTCGCATGGCGCCCGGGCTGCTGTCGTTTAGTCCCATTTAGCCAAAGTGTCACTTTAACAACAGAGAAATGTCCTGGAGGGTTAAAGTCTCAAACAGGTTCTGATTCATTTATCCTCGGGTCAGATTCCAGCTCAGTTACAGAGAATTGTTTTGATCGCTCCACAGATTCGAGTTCTGCTGTAGTTCTGTAAACCTGACCTCTGACCTCGGCACCGCTGGACGTCCTTCACCTCCGACTTGTGGAAAGTCAACTCCACGGCCCGTCTTACGTTTCAGGAAACAGAACTGACAAACCAGAGAGGGTGAGATGGTCGTGTGCGTTTTGGTTTTGCGGCGAGGGGAGAAAAAAAAGAATCAATGCAGCATGGCTTGATTTCAAGAGGAGGCTGAGAGGGAGGAGGAGGAGGAGGAAGAGGAGGAGGGAGGAGGAGAGGAGGAGGAGGGATGCTGTTGAGGATGAAGGCTAAACAGCGAGCGAACCATCCATAGACTCCACACCTCCAACACACTGAAACCACTGTTTAACTGGGGTTTCCTCACAGATTAGACTTTGTGGATAATGGAAATCCTCGCGGTGAAGCTCAGAAACAATCAGCTGAATCTACACGGGTCCTAAACTAACACAGGAGATCTGAAGCTGCAGGTTTGAGTCCCGGGGAAGTTGTAAAGTTGATTTCTTCTGAGGTCCAGACCTGCAATAAAGCCCAAATAAACCCCTGACGGACTATTAGGGGAATATCATTATTGTACAGTGGGAAATTAAACACCACGAGTACAGGCGGAGCCACGGCTGCACCGTGAGCCTCTGAATGAAAACTGTGATCACACTTCAGCTTCAGGACTTTCTACATAAAACTGTTAAATGGGATAAAGACTCAATTTTGGATTTTATGATCACAACAGGAAATGTTTTAGTTCCTTGTATAATTAAGAAAAAATATTTAATGGTTGTTATATTGTGATTATTATGAGTTTTTCCTGGTTAGATGAGTCAGCCTTCAGATGACTTGTCTCCTGGAGTCTGATGGAGATGATGCGTTCAGGATCAGATGATCCACATGGTGAATATCAGGCTCCATCAGCTCCGGAGGGTGAGGGATGAACAAGGGGGGGGATGATGGACTCCCGGGGACAGGGGCGGGTTTTATATCCGGTAAAGAACCGATATTAATTAAGTCATTAATGAGGGGGAGTCCGGTGCGGCTCAGAATCCGTCCCACCGGAGGGATGTCCGGGGTGTTTGATGGAGGCTATCCGGTCATTAAGGGTCCGGAGAAGGTCCAGTCAAGGTTCCGCACGAACTCCTCCTGTCATCCGGTAACTTCTCCGGGAGTCGGGTGATGCCCGGTCTCGCGGGATGAGGGAGAGCTTCCCCGGTCCGGATCCGTTATTCTCTCCGGTAACCTCCACCTTTATAAACCCTCTTCTTTCTCCGGAGGCTGAGTTACCGGGACCGTCCGGTGATTCGTTATCCTACCGGGAGAAATCCAGCTCACATGTCCGTTAGAATAACAGTTTTCCGTTCTTGATCCGTCACAGCCGCAGAAACCGGCACAGTTTCAACAGACATGTGAGAAACGAACCGACGGACCGGGAGACTCCCTCCGGTAAAACAGTCTCAGGAGCGGGGAGCCGCTCAGAACACGAGCCGGTAGAGACACCAGAAATCACCGGGTCCGTTCCGCCGGAGTCCGGAGGAGAGAGGAACCGAGTCCGGAGGATGTTCCCGGGTTAACGCCGGGCACGAGACCCTCCGGTGATTCCGTATCTAACCGGATCCTCCGCAACTTTTCAGCCCGCGGAGAGAAGCTGCTGCTCCGGTGATGATGCTGAGGATCATGACGGTGCTGATGGTGATGATGGTACACACACACACACACACTCTCACAGTCAGGAGATGTTTTCTCGCTCACAGGAAACGATCGGGCCTCGTGTGATTTTGCTTTCAGGCCCATTTTCAGTCTTTACACATGAAAACTGACGACTTCCTTCCTGCGTCCTCCACATGGACATGTCTTCTACAACACATCCACTAGAGGGCCCCGGTTCAGGGGCTGCGTCCTTCAGAGGCACATGGCTACAGCAACAGTAAACATGGGGGGGATTGGACAACAGACGAGCAACAAAGTGAAACACCTGACGTGGCTGATCTGAAGTCAGGAAGCAGATCTACTGCGGAGCTTGACCGACTGAAAGAAGATTCTCAAAGGTTCCTGTACTTTCCTGAAGTTCTACCCCCCGAGCAGGGACTCTTCGGGGGTAAAGAGATGTCCGTGGAACTTGATGTAAGTTCCTGCAAAGTTCCTGCAAGTTCCTGCAAAGTTCCTGCGGTGGAAACTCTTTGGAAACTTAATGAATTCAGATTCGACCCTGAATGGAATGTGAATGAAACCTGAGCTGTCAGTCGGACCTGACAGGAGACGAGTTGAGAGGAGACGAACATCAGGTTCAACACTAAACTCACACAGAGTAATTATGTGAACATCCAGCAGATTTGATTCCTCTCACCTGATGGACCTTCATGCACTGAGCTGTTTTATGACGTGTTGCCCTGTGGTTGTTTTCTACCTGCTCGGGGACGACACGTACAAATTAGCTACGAGCTAACTCCCGCCGCACTTACGTTTAAATGTGTGTTGTCCCTGTCAAACGAATACAATAATAACAGTGAAATAAAAGAGTGGCAAATTGTCACATAGAACATTAAAAATCCCTATTTCTATCCAAACGTTCCTCAGAGTGCGGAGCCACACGAGTAAAGTTATCAGAAGTGCGATGGAAATCTGTTCTTTCAGGTGATATCAAAATATCGTCTGATTTTTATTGGCCAACAGATAAATCAGGTTCTACTATTTTAACTTGTTCTCCACGTGTTGTTTTTAAATATCCTTCGTGTCTTTTCCTCCTAAAATGTGTTTTTATATATTTAGATAAAGATTCAAGGACTTTCTTCCTCCTTTGGTGAACACACACACACACAGACACACACACACACACACACACAGACACACACACACACACACACACACACACACACACACACACTGAGAGTCTATAATCTGTAGTTGTCATTCACCAACATGAGAGCA
>CM031691.1:16979150-17091650 GCA_006182925.3 Reinhardtius hippoglossoides
CACACACAGACACACACACACACTGCTGTGATAATGCACCCATTGAATCTAATGACAACGCGCTGCTTGTCGTAATGAGACTCCAGTTTGTTTCGCACAAATCCAGAGCAAAGCATGATGGGTACACCGGCTCGTTGGAGATAATTAGCTTCTCGTTACCGTGGAAACATCTCAAGTGTTTGTCCCTACAAGTGTCCCGCCCTGAAACACGCCGCGCACGTGGTCGCGCTCCGGCGTCTCCCCGGCTGCGCTGAGAGTAAATGGGATGTCGGGTTGCCAGATAGTAAATAAAGAAGCCGCTGGGTTGCCAGGTCATCAGTGAAACTCTCCCTCTGTAAATTGGGTTGTAACTCAGCACGGTGAATCATGTCACGTGTGTGTGAGTGTGTGTGTGTGTGTGTGTGTGTTTGTGTCGTACTCAGACAGGGGCACTTGAACTAAATTGCACCCCTGGTACCCACAATGCATCTGGAGCTGGCAGGAGTGTCTGAGTGGCTGTCTGTGCATTTAAGCCTCACGATGCTTCAGCGCAACACGCAGCTGCTTCGCTCCGACTCCTCGGCCGTTTCCACGGCAACCGGCCGGTGCGAGGACACAAAACAACGGGCGTTCGATTCCGTCTTTCCCCGCAGCATCCAGAGAACTCCAGATTATCGACTCACGACAAGTTGTTGAATCCGCAGGTTTGATGCCGGTGTCTTTTTGTCCATTAGTCGTACTTTTCATAGCTTCCACGAATCAGCCGCATCGTTTCCTTCACTTCTTTCTCGTGTTAGGATGATTGTGACGTTGACTGTAGATTGTGAATCCCAACAGGTAATTAAAGTTCCAAATATCAACTAGTTGAATGTTTAGATTTCAGATATAAAGTCACAACTCAACACACTTCCAGCGAGTTCTCAACCCGCTTCCCTTCTGCCTCTTTATTTCTCTCTTCTTCACAGAAAGTCACAGATATTGGTTCCAAATATCCAAGTCTCCTGACGCTGGTGTTGCAGCAGCATCTGTCTACAGGCTCTCACATCATCTAAATCATCCGCATGTTGTTTACCATCTTTCATATTGTTGTGTGTAATGACCTCTGCGGTCCCTGGGCGGCTCCTGGAGGACTCCAGCCTCTGTAATCACGTTTAAATGTTATTTCGGCAGGTTTCCTCTGTCATCCCGACGCTCGCTGTAACTGTATTAAATCTTATTTTCACTCCGCAGGTTCCACTCCTCCGCCGCTCTGCTCCCATCACGTCACGCTGCTCTGCATCTGCTGCTTTTATGTGTTTTTATTGTTTTTATTGTTTTTATTGTGTTTTTCGTCATAAACCGTTTCTGCAAACCAAATCTTCGTCACGGGACAATAAAGTTTTCAATTGAATCAGAGGCTTTTATTCAGTGAAAGCTGCGGCAGAAACGCGCCAATGAACAATAACTTCTAATGGATTTATATATAGGAGCCGGGTGCTCTGTGTGTGTGTCTGTGTGTGTGTGTGTGTGTGTTGTGTGTGTGTGTGTGTGTGTGTGTGAGAGTGAGAGTGTTGTACTGTAGCTGAGTGTCTGAACACCTGCTGAATATAAACGACTCAAAATCCAATACTGTTCCATCACACACACACACACACACACACACACACCAGTAAACTTGTCCATTTTCCACATTAACTGTTCTCGGCTCTGGGCTGACGACACATTACAGCTGTCACCTGATTGGTTGGTGACTCAGGTGCAGCTGGAACTTTCTTTTCCTAAATGTGAAGAAGTGGAATATTTACAGTTAATAGAATTTGAATGTTTAGTTCATTCATAGATCATAAGATCCAATCAGAGCCACAGAGAGCTGCTCCCCCTGGAGGTGGTCGAAGTTTGGACGAGGCAGACTTTCTGTGAAGCATTCACTCTGGACTAGCTCAACAGCGCCCCCTATAAAACCAGGACGCTGTTAATTCTCTGGTCCAATCAAGAGCCAATACAAACTAACCAAAGGGTAAAAAGGTCATATTGAACTTTAAAGTGAGATTCATACAAAACAACAGGAGTTCAGATAAAGTTCGTTACAGTGAAGAACACGAGCGAGGACAAGAACAGAGAAGAGCGATGTTCAGGAGCAGTGATTGATTCTCGACGTCAACTCATCAACCGGAGAAGTTGCAGGAAGCGTTTGAGTGAAATGATTTTCTCTCCGCAGAGCAAACGTTAACCGGTGAAGATGAAAAGGCAGAAACACATCAGTTGGTTCATCACCAGCTCGTCTGACGCCTTCTTTACGGATCCAGCCTGTGGAACCGTTCAGATGTTTAAAACTCCGGATACGACTCTGATGACGAGCGCAGCTGCTCTTTATACTTTTTACCTCTTTGTTCATTTGTTTTGTTTTGCTGTTTCAGTGAAAATCTTTGAGCTAGTGTTTCCAAACATGATTAAACAGATTTACATGTCAGGAGAAGATCCTGGTTAGATACAGGTCAGTATCTATATATCATCTATCCATCATATATCTATCATATATCCATATATCCATCTATCTATCATCTATCTATCCATCTATCTATCATATATCTATCATCTATCCTTTCAGTGTCAGTGTTCATTTCTTCTCTAAGCGGCCTGCAGAGATGGATTTTATATCCTCCATCCATCATCTCAGCGGGGAGAGGTAACGTGAAGGAACAGCCCACGCCGTCCACGCCGCGCTCAGAGCGAGGGAGCCCGTGTGCGTCTCACCGTATGTGTGTGCGTATGCATGTGCACACGCGTAGGGATATAATAGAGGTTAAGCAAGAAGGCAACGTGACTTTGGCAGCCTGAAGGAATGTGTGTGTGTGTGTGTGTGTGTGTGTGTGTGTGTGTGTGTGTGTGTGTGTGTGTGTGTGTTTTAGTCGAATAACTGTAGTTTCTTCTCCTGTGTTAAAACGACCCTGAACATTAATGTATGCTTTATATAGCCACGGTTGCTCCACTATCTGTGCGATGACCCCAGTGGTGTGTGTGTGTGTGTGTTTATATATTTATACACATGGTGCAGGGAAATATAAAATGTGTCTTGCAATGCAAAAACTATGTTTCCTTGTTTTCTGACGGACAGATCTTCATGTCTGCAGAGCCAGAAATCTCCGAGCAGTAACCTCCTGGAGTCTCCTGGCGTCCTCGCCAAGAAATGATCCATAACATAATAAAAATTCTTCTATTTTATCATAAAATACTACAGAAGATTCATTGCGAGTTTTCAGAAATGTGCTGTAGAAGCAACGGTGGGAGAGAAGTCAGAGTGCTGCACTTACAGGTAAAAGCCCTGCACTCAAAACTAGACCAGTAAAAGTTCCACCAGTAAAACGTAGGGAAAGTTTTCAGAAGTTGCAGAGCTGCATCTTTCAGGCTGTGAAATGACCGAGCTCCAAACATCCTGAAAGACCAGATCATATTTCATGCATGTTGGTTATTATCTTATAAAACACGATGACGACCCCCCCGAGCTCATGTCCAGTGAATCCCTGCAGAGCAGCTCTGTTCCAACGCTGCTACATTTCCTCCTGATGTGCAGCAGTAGAGAAGTATTCAAGTACAATAGAGTAATAATACTATATTAGGTAAATGTACTTATATAATAATAATAATAAATAATGTAAAAGCAAGAAGCTTTGTGTGAAAACAGGCCAGAGACACGACCAACAGCCTGAACCACAATATAAACACTGAGTCATTCAGCTGCATTCAAAAAGTGTGAATCCTGAACATTCAAGTCCTGCAGCTTCTCAAAGGTTCTTCAGTTCTTCAGCTTCAGATCTCACAGATCTCAGATCTCTCAGATCTCAGATCTCACAGATCTCAGATCTCACAGATCTCAGATCTCTCAGATCTCACTCAAGCTTCCACTGCAGGAAGGTCACGTGTTCGAGTCCAACGAGGAAACAGAAATGTTCTTTGAATTAGAAAATCACTCATTGGAGCAGAAACCACTGCCAAGACTCAGCAGCCATATCCATCTCTATAGATCTGGATTCTCATTTGGATGAGCACCAAACTCAGTCCCTATGAATATTTTCTGGGAAGTCAATAAAAACATCTGGTTCTGACTCCAGATCCAGATCTGCACCAAAACTTAATGGGTTATTTCTCAATAACCAACAACACGTCCTTCCACCAAGTTCCATGGTCCAGGGACTAGTTTCTGTGTAGCTCTGCTAACAAACAAACACACAAACAAACAAACAACAACAAACACACAAACAAACAAACAAACACACAAACAAACAAACAAACAAACAACACACAAACAACTGGAACCTTGACGGAGGAAACGAGGATCCAGACGACCTGATAGGTCTTTTATGTTTGTATGTTGATAGTTTATTTGTGTAGTTAGTGTTGTATGTTGTGTTGTGTTTCCCTTGTGTGTCTGTTTGGACCAGTCCACCTGTGTATATACACACTGTGTGTCATCATTGTGTTGAAGGTGGAGTTGATCACTTTATGCTTGGGCCCTGATTTTGTCGTGTTTTTATCTACTTTTGTAAATTGTTTGGGAATTTAGTTATTTTGTCATTTGTTAAATTTGTGATTTCTTTGTTTGGATAAATGTTGAAGCTCCTTTCAAAATGAACACAACCCAGACAAATGGTTCCAGCGAGTACTTCCTGCTGCTTGAAGTCAGAGACTGTGTTGAACCTTCCCCCCCGACCCGCTCCCCGAGAGACGCCTCCTGTCCTACCTCTTCTTTCGGCCTCTGCTGACGGACACAGTTCACAGCGAGAGGCCTCTGAAGATCTTTGTCAGGGAACTATAAACGCAGGTCAATCGAGGCGTTTCCACCATCGCTCCATGCAGCAGCTGCTTGAGCAGTGAAGCCGGAGCGCGATGTTCCCGGGGAAGCATCAGCTTCGCCCTGGAATACAAAACGCTTAAAAGACAAGAGCAGTTTATTAAGACGGCCGCGGCTGCTGGAAACAAATGTGTTGCTATGTCGCGTAGGAACAAATATCCACTTCCCAGCGGCGTCTGCTTCCCACAGTGCAGAGAGACGGGAACTGGACTCTTTGGAATCAGCTGCAGTCACTTTGAAAAACGCTCAGATCTTCATCTCAGGGACGAATATGAACAAACACTGGTCTTATTACATGAAGTGAGGAATCTGGAGCGTCGTTCATCTGATCTACTTCGAACTCAGCAGGTGTCTGGATGGAGGCCCAGGGAAGAGCACGGGGGGGGGGGGGGATTTATGACCTCATTGATCATATGACAACGATCGCTTGTTTTCCAGGTCAGAGTTGTGCATCTGCAGCAGCTTCTCCGATCTTTGAACAGCTCGGCGTGCAGCAGCAGCAGCTTCGGGGCTCGGAGGTCGTCTCCAGGTCCGCGGCCGATCTTCTTCACACGGCTCGATCTCTGCTGTTCAAGAAACTCGAAGCTGTCCAACCTTCATCTCACAGAAGGACGTGAGGTTCGGAGGAAGCCTTTGGAAACCAGTCCAGACCTGAACCCAACAGAGAACCGATAAACCACAGCAGGAAAACCACATCGGCAAATCGTCCTGGAGCAGCAGGTTCCTGGTTCAACGCCCAGTTTGCCGTGTTGTTCCCCGATGGTCTGCACAATGTTGAATGTGGAGTCACGGTGTCGAGTCCCATTGATACACATGAGTCGGTTATCCAGCCACCAGGGGGCGCTTCAGATGATTTGGCTTCATTCATCCATCTTCATGAACAGTCGGGAAATACATTTCAAAAAGATAAAACTGATGAGAGAGTAAAAATAACAAAATCACATGAAATCAGTCGTTGTTTTATTAATGAAAGTGTGTGTGTGTGTGTGTGTGTGTGTGTGTGTGTGTGTGTGTGTGTGTGTGTGTGTGTGTGTGTGTGTGTGTGTGTGTGTGTGTGTGTGTGTGTGTAAATAGTGATGAAGCAGCACAGTTTGGTTCAGTCAGCTAAATGCTAATCACACGTTCAAACCGAACCTGCACTCATCAATCCTCCTTTCATCCCTCCATCCTTCTCTCCTCCTTCCTCTGACGTCTCCTCTGGATCCTTCCTCGCTCGCTCTCCTCCTTCATCCTCCTCTCCTTCACTCTTCTCCTCCTTTCCTCTGTCCCTCCTTTTTCGTTCCTCTACTCACGTCCTCTCCATCCTTTCTTTCTCACTGTTTTATTTATTCTTTTCTTAGTCGCTTCCTTTCTTCCCTTACTCCTCCCCTCTTTCTTCAGTCTTTCTCTCCTCCTCTACTCCTTGGCTTCCTTTTTCCATCCTTCCATTGCCCCTTCCTTTCCCTTCATCCCTTCCTTTTCTTTCTATCACTCTTCTTTCCTTGTTCTTCTTTCCTTTGTCGTCCCTCATTCGCTCCTTTCTCTTCTTCTCCTCTGACCTTTCCTCTCCCCCTCGTTTCAAACACTTGACCTCCTTCTTATCGTCCTTTACTCCTTTCTTCTGATCTTCTCTTCCTTCGCTCCTCTCTCCCTCTTTCACTCCCCTGCTTATTTTCCATTGCTTTCATCTTTGCCTCCTTACATTGTTCACTCCTTCTCCTCATCTTTAGAATCCCTTTCATCCCACCTTCCTCCTCCCTTTCTTCCCATCTTCCTCCTCCCTTTCTTCCCACCTTCCTCCTCCCTTTCATCCCACCTTCCTCCTCCCTTTCTTCCCACCTTCCTCCTCCCTTTCTTCCCACCTTCCTCCCCCCTTTCTTCCCATCTTCTACCTTCTCGTTTTACCTTCATCAATCCCTCCTTTATTCCTCCCTCCCTTTTCACACCACCGCTCCACCTCCTCCTTCGCATTTTCAATCTGTCGTTGCTTCATTTAATTATGCGAACAATATTTTTCATGCCCCCCCCCTCCTCCTCCACCTTTCCCTCCATTATCCTGCGACTGTGTTCTTTCCTTCTTAGTATTATACTTCCTCTCCTCCTCCTCCCTCCACCTCTCCTCCTCCTCCTCCCTCCACCTCTCCTCCCTCCACCTCTCCTCCTCCTCCTCCCTCCACCTCTCCTCCTCTTCCTCCTCTCCTCCTCCTCCTCCCTCCACCTCTCCTCCCCGCCCCCGTCCCTCACTCCCCCCTCCTCCTCCTCCTCCTCTCTCCGTCCTGAGAAGGCAGAAATTGATTTGATCACTAATTGTGCTGAAACAAACAGAAGTTGATTAATTCATGTTTACGCTCCCTCGCTCTGATAAATGAGTCGTGCGTGGAAAAACCCAACTTGTTAACATGAGAGAGAGAGAGGAGAGAGAGAGGAGAGAGGAGAGAGGACGAGAGAGAGAAGAGAGAGAGAAGAGAGAGAGGAGAGGAGAGAGAGAGGAGAGAGAGAGGGGGGAGAGAGAGAGAGAGAGAGAGAGAGAGAGAGGGAGAGAGAGAGAGAGAGGGAGGGAGAGGGAGAGGGAGAAATATATATAGAAAGAGAGAGAGAGAGAGAGAGAGAGAGAGGGAGGGAGAGAGAGAGAGAGAGACAGAGAGAGAGAGAGAGAGAGAGCGAGAGAGACAGAGAGAGAGGGAGAGAGAGAGAGAGAGAGACGGAGAGAAAGTTAAACTTTCTGTATTGTGAGCAGTAAATGGGATCACTGCCTCGTTTAGCCCGTCGGCTAATTAGAATTCACCGTGTGTGTCCATTTGTTGGTATTCACTGTGTGTGTGTCTGTGTGTGTGTGTGTGTGTGTGTGTGTGTGTGGTCATTGATCAGACTGACAAAGACTTATTATGGTGTCACTTTATGTGACCCCTTTGACCCAGTATGTGTTTGTGTGGATATATATTTATATTTGAGTGTGCGTGTGTTTATAAATATATCTATGTGTGTGTGTGTGTGTGTGTGTGTGCCCAGCTAATGACTTGTCAGCTTCCACCACAAGTGCTAAAGGTGACACTTCCTCCCTGGAGTCCCACCCACACACACACCCACACACACACACACACACACACACACACACACCCCCCCCCCCCCAGCACCACTCCCACACCCCCCCTCCCACCTCCATCACCTTCACACCCATCACGCGCTGACAGGTCTACGCTCCGCCCTCGAACCAGATCCTAACCCTCGAGCAACGTGTGGGATCGGGTGTTTTGGTGGTTTGATGGTAAAACAAAGACACACTAATCTGCACACAGACACACACACACACCAGACACACACACACACTGAATACCAAGTACAGATTCTTCATTCTGGCGTCGCTGCCTCTCCAACACAAACATCAACAAATGCTGGAGCTGTGAGAAGAATTCATATTAACCGGACTGGGAGACTCACAGGAAACCAGCAAGTCGACACATGCACCGGCACGTTCAGCTTTTACGGATGTTTTAAACGAGCAAAGTTTGATTTGACTGACTCCTGATTGGTCGAGCACGTGTATCAGTGGGAACTCCGTACCGCTGCATGATCTCGCTTCAGCTTCCTGCAGCGGGAGGAAGTGGAGACGTGTCGTCCATCTTTATTCACCGTCTGTTTCCCTCCAGCGGATCCTGACTTCAGGGTTTCAGCTGCTCCAACGTGTCGCGAGATAATCTGACGGATCCTGAGATGATTAATGACAAAAAGGCTTTTGCTTTCTTTGCTTCCTGAAAACAAAATGCAAATACAACCAAATATATATAGAACCTGAATCAAGAAAATAAGATATTTTTTTTATAAACAAAGGCACAATTCTGTCTTTTTTTCTTCTGTAAAACAAACATAAAGTCTGATATCGATGAAAAGCTCAAATTGGCTCCGAAACATTACAGGCGGAACAACAAATCGCTCTGTTTGCCCTTAAAACAGGAAATCATCCTGAGCACGCCCCCATCACAACCCCCCCGACGGCCTGTTAGGCAGCGCTGAGTGGAGGAAGCTGCGGATGAAGCTTCCTCCGTCTTTTGCCGCAGTCGAACTGTAGAATCGACAGACTAGAAATAAAGTGAACCCATTAGTGCAGAACAGTGGGATCCGTTCTGCTGCTTTCAAGTTCGAGGCGTTCAGCCGCTGCGTGACGACCTCTGACCTTTAGACAACCGACTCCCCCCCCCCCCCGTCTCTCTCAGTGGCTCGCGCTCCGGTGGGACTAACCTCATTAAATGAAGCTTCATCTAAAATAACTCCATCCTGCCCGTCTGCTCCGCTCTGCCATGAATCCTTCATCAAACACAGAGTCCGATCGATATCAAACCACCGACGCTGAAGAAGAAGAAGTGTGTGAGTCTGCGATCGGCTTCTTCTCCTGACCGATGATCCCGACGACCGCGCTTCATCAGCTACATGCAGAGCGGTCAAGGTCGTTTAGCGTCCTTCAGTTTAAAATCTGCTCATTACGATCTTTTATTCCCGTTTTCACTTTGTGTGTAATGTGCAGATTTATTTGTACTGCATATAAAGGATGTGCATGTACTTGTATGTGAGTACTGCAGTACTACAAGGGATACTTCAAATAAAATATTTATGTTAATAAGCATTTATGTGAATATTTAGCAGCGTGGTAACGTGAAGATGATGAAGAGCAGCGTGGTAACGTGAAGATGAAGAACGTCTTCACCCTCGTGTTCCGTCCGGTCGACACTACGAGGTCAGCGTGACTCTGATCTCAGCTGATCTCCGGTCAGTTTGATCAGAGGCTCTTACTCAACTCAGTCGAGCTGGATCTGCTTTTTGTCTTGTTTTTAACCAGGGGACTTATTTGTATTTGTATTCATTATATTTCTGTTCTATTAATCAATGTTGTTTGATTAGATGAAAACACAAGGGTTACATGTTTATGTTTTTATGGAAGTAGAAGGAAACCTTTCTAAATGCAATCATCTTCCCCGAGAGCGGCTCCATTTTTATTTGTTATAAAACGTCTTATTATTCTGGAGCAGAAGTCAATTTATTGCCAGGAAAATGTGTCTGTGAATAAATATGAAGTAGATATTTCATGTTCTTTATTACTTGCGTACAGAAACACAAGTTGTACTTCAGCTTCACTGGAATATAAAACCAGATCGATGCATCCCACTGAAACTGGTACGTGAAGTTCTATGAATGAAAAGCGATTTATTATCTGTCCAATTTATTTATCATAAAAACAAACGAAGAAACAAGTGCTCGTAAAAAAAAAATACTAAATAGAATCGCAGGCTCAAATATGAAGAATCGTAAAAAATGTTATTAAAGCTTTTCTGTCAAATTAAATGGAAAAGAATATCGTGTGTTAGTATCTTATCAGCATAATTATTTATTGATAACGGACAGATTGGTGGAGGCGTTTCATGTTGTCTTGGAAACCAGTCAGAGGCTCATTCAACAGAAAGTGGACTGAAGGATAGAGGGTCAGGAAGGATCCAGCGTCCAGCTCTTCAAGGTCGTCCTCAGTCAAGATGCGTGACCTTGATAAAGATTAATCACGCGAGTCCAGATTCTTCATCATCTGAAGACGCTTCCTCGAGAAGGTCCACGAAGGTCGACCCTGGGACTCATCTTTCTTCTCAACTTCTTCAGCGCTTCGTAAAGGTTCAGGAGATGGGTTCACCAAGGTCAAGGTGTTTTAACCTCCAGGAGATCTCTCTCCTCGGGTCGGAGACGATGTCCTGACCCGTTAAGATTTCCTGTTTGAAAGCTCCATTAAAAAAAATGGATGGGTAAGTCCGTGGATATGCTTGATGGATTTTTATTATGAGCAACTGTCTCCACGCCTTTGCTGTCGAGACAAAAAGAAGAAGAAACACAAAAGAACAGTTCTGGCAGCTGCTTGTTTCCTCCAGGAACGACGCCTCGGGCTTGACGAGTCTCTGCAATCAGAGGCCGTCTTCCTCACTGAGGGGGGGGGGGGCATAGACATCGTAGATCATCACTCCGTGTTGCACTGGGCGCGCCGCGCGTTCCAAGTCTAAATATTAGGGAGGTGCCTTCCCAGCTGAGGCCATGAGCCAGTGTAAATGATCATTTCCTGCGTGTAAGGATTTACCCGAGTTCCGTCAATACCCACACCACCTAGAGCCACCCTAGACCCATATCTAGATCCAGAGTTCTGCCCACATTCAACCCAGAGGTCAATCCACCTTCATGTTCAACCACCAGGCCGAGATGAGACACCTCCTGGGAACCAAGATGCTTTATCCAGCACCAGTTGTTCTCTTGGTCCTGCACCAGTCTGAAGATTCTCCCTCAAGCTTGAGACGATGCTGAAGGTTGTGTTCGGATCACAACATCCCGACAAAGACCGTGGACTGATGCTCAGAGTTCTTTCAGGTCCCGGTGAGTCGCCTCACGAAGGTCACGGCACCTGGATCCGGGTTCTACACAAAGCTTTGTTTGTTTCACCGAGGCCACGTTGTTCTAAAAGCCTTCAACGTCTTAGTTTCCTGTTTTTCCTGGAGTCGGACTAAAGATAACAACTGCATCTTGGCAGAGAATGTGATTTTAATTATAGCAGAGACAGACAGCGCGTAGGAGCTGAGAGACCTGGCGTCAAACCAAGACAGGAAATAAAATAATAAGTGCGTATGATCCAGACTCAGCTGCTGAATAATTTAGTTTTATTTATTCCGCGAGCTTCCTCTTGTACGACTGTTAATTAGGTGCAGAGATAATTACTTACTAATTGTTTTTAAAACGGACGAACAAGGAAAAAACGACCGACGAGCAAAAGGGTGCAGGCAGCGCAGAGGAGGGGGGGGGGGTGATGGAGAGAACCTGCCCCTGGTGGACGGAGGAGAGGAGACGTGGGAGGAAAGAGAGAAGGAGACTTTCACCTTAAAGAACTTCTCCAGCCTGAACTCGCTCCAACTTCCACGAGCGTCGGGAACCAAGCCTTACAGTATGCATCGCCATGGAAACGGACACGCCCTCATCATGGGATGTTCCAGTCTAAATGAAACCAGAGGCATCCAAACGCTGTGTGTGTGTGTGTGTGTGTGTGTGTGTGTGTGTGTGTGTGTGTGTGTCTGTGTGTGTGTCCTCAGGCAGTAGACCAGCTCTCATCCTCACTCCCTAATGAGATTTAATGCCGAGTTGTCCAGTTAACGCACACGCACACACACACGCACACACACACACACACACACACACACACACACACACACACACACACACACACACACACACACACACACACACACACACACACTTCATCCAACACAACTTTAATAACTTCCTTTATCCCGCCTGCACTCTGCTCATCTGACACTCGCACTGCTTCACCTGATCATGTTATTAAACGCTGACCTACAGAGGGCGCTGATATATTTTTATGAGCCGGGCTCGGAGCGGCCATGTTGGTGGATCTCATAACTGGAGGATTATTCACATTCATGGTCCTCAGAGGATGAATCCCGCTCGACTTTAGTGACCTCTCAACTTCTCTGTTCCGATCTCTGCCTTGTAATGTGACCTTGAATGCTCTGAAAGGCTCCTATAAATAAAATGTATTATTATTATTATAATAATCTCTATCGCAAACAACGCAGATGCCGTCAGTAAAGCATAAGCACCGTTACCATAGCTACCTGCAGCTTAATACAACATCCTGAGCACTGAGCCGTGGTTAAAGGTTAAAGTTATTACAACACATCTGTTATCGTCCGTCTCAGTGAATCTGTCCCTCTGTTCCACTTTGACTAATCCAACACGTCTGTGGATCCAAAACACTGGATTCTCCTGAACTGAACATCTTCCACCTGGACTCACGGCCCAGCAGCTCACTGGGACCTGCACCTGTGACCACGGAATCACAAGCAGTTAAACATGTGAGTCCAACTCAAGCTTCGCAACACATTTGAAGAAATCCCTTTCGGTGTTCTTGGGATATCGTGTTCGCAAAAGAAAAGGACGAATGGACGGACAAGTGAATGGACAGTTCACAGGCCGACATGTTCCCCAGTGGAATATGTTGAGATGTGATGGTGGTGGTGGGACGGAGCTCCGTGATGAAATCCTCCGTCCGACTCCGGGAGAGAAACAAAGACAGATACACACTGTACGAGAGGAGAGGGAGACAGAGTCTGACAGCTGAGCTTCAGGGATCTACCCCGAGGTACTGAGTCAGCTACCACACACACACACACACACACACACACACACACACACACACACACACACACACACACACACACACACACACACACACCAAGAGTGTCTTGTATCACCACGGGGGGGCTGACAAAAATCTGTCATGACACACCCATTGACTCAAAATGGGCTTTGAAGCAGAACCATGCTGTCTGCACACACACGACACACACACACACACACACACACAGACACAGACACACACACACACACACACACACACACACACACACACACACACACACAGAGTGCTGACATCTCTGGCTGCCTCTCTTCTGCTGTCACAAGTTTATCTCTGTGAGATCTTCAGAGAGGCAGAGGAGGGACGCGGCAGCGTGAAGAGGAGGAAGAACGAAGCCACCGAGGAAACAGAAGAAAAGAAACAAGCAGGACTTTTTTATTATTGGCTGAATTTAAATCAAACTCAAACTTTTCCTCTCGTTTCTCTGCAGCAGTGAAATCAGATCGTCACTGAATTAAACCCTGAAAGTTACATTTATGACCGATAATCTGTTTTTGTGGGTTTTGGAACAGAACAAGTTTTGTTCTGAAGTCACAGGAAAGAGGTCGGAGACAAAGCTCCAAACCTCCTCGTGTAACTCAGGTCTGAAGTTCCAGATCGTGGAAGTTAGACTCTGTAAGACCTCGGGGGGGAAACGAGTTCCTCGCGTGACGACCGTCTTCTGAATCCTCGATTCCCTAATATCACGATTTGATATAAACCTGACTGGTCCTCGTGCAGCTTGAGTGGAAACTAACGAGTCCTGCGAGTAGGAGAGAACCCTCCGGGCTCTCCGAGTCCTGGCTGTGACCAGAAGCTGTTAATGATTCACGGCGGACACCCACACGTCTCCAGCCGGCGTCGGGATGAAGCACTTAGGACTCTGAGTGCTCCCGTGGGTTTTGTCCTGTGGCCCCTGACTCCAAAGAGAAAGTAATTGAGTCTGACTTTTGTTTAAATGATTTGTATTATTTCACATTCCGGTTCCCCCTTGTGTGATCTGTGGCCCGATGACACAGGAAATAGGAAATGTCCTGGAGCTCGGATCAAAGCCTCAGACTTTGGAGGCGGGAACCTCCAGAAATAAAAAGAGGCTCAGAACATATGAGAATTTCTACTTAAGTTTCCATGACAACTGGAGATCAGGTGATGTGAACCTTGCCACTGTCAGAGCTGTCACTCAACCTGGGATTTACCAGCCCAGCCAATCACGTGGTCAGAAAGTTGCCGGTTGCCGTGGCGACGGTTTGTGTTTGTTCCTCGACTCGTTGTTTTTATTTCCTTTTTCTTCTTCATGTCTCCGCAGCAGCAGATTCTGGTTGTTCTGAGGACGTCTGAGCATCGGAGGTCACGACCACAGCTGTCACACCGCGGAGAGGCACTGTGTGTGTGTGTGTGTGTGTGTGTGTGCGTGTGTGTGTGTGTGTGTGTGTGTGTGCGTGTGTGTGTGCGTGTGTGTGATGGAAACAGAGAGTGACTTTGAGGTCACGAAGGTCATTCAAAATGTAAACTCCATTTACTGTGCTGTTGTACTGTCACAGTAAATACCATCAGTAAACACACACACACTCACACACACGCACACATACACCTTCTCTCTCTCGCACACACACACACACACACACACACACACACACACACACTTTAGTCGCTGCTGTAAAGACCAGATATTGAGAGTGACAGTTTAAAACGGTTTCAGTGTCAGCGGCAATACAAGACTAAGTTACACCTTCAGAAACTCACTGAAGCGCACGCACACAAACACACACACATATACATACACACACAGCACACAGACACACTCACACCCACAGGGCTACAGTCTCAGCAGTGTGACAGCTGCGGTCAACTCTCTGAGCGGTTTTATAAAAACAAAGACAAAGACACACACACACACACACACACACACACCACTCACACACACAGACACACACCTTTGTCTCCAGCCCACAGGATGGAGCTGCAGCATCTGAACTGGACGTTAACGTGAGGTCACATCTGGAGTTTAGAGAAACAGGATTCTCCAGACGTGGCTAAACCCGTTTCAACCCGTGGATGTATCTGTGATCTCCGGCGTCTCGGATTGAGCAGCGACGCCTCCGCTGACCAATCAGACCCAAGGGATCAGTCATCACGTTCATCCGGCGTGTGAGTGGGAGACGACGTCTTCATCGAGGACGGCAGCCCCCGGTGACAACCCACCGCATGTTTAGGAATTTAAGGGATTATTTAAAGCTGCATTAGCTGATGTTTGTGGCCACTAGGGGGCAGAAATACTGCACAAACACAAAATGCTGTTTTCAGACAGGACCTCTGGAGGATGTTGAGTCCGGCCCCCCCCCGAATGATCTTATTCCCACGTGAGCGCCACAGCAGGAGGTCTCCGCTCAGACGGAGCAGCAGGACGTATTCACTCTGCTGCGGAGATCACGTGCTTTTGTTTGCGTCTCTCCGGACGTCTTCGTCTTTCTACGTGTTTGGATCCAACTTTTCATCCTGAGATGTTTGTTTTCTTTTTGGTTCTTCACAGTATATCACCACCTGAGGGGGAAACTAACCGATCCAGCCACCAGGGGGCGATCCACAGGCTTCACAGTCATCATCGTCCATCTATATTTACACATTATGATTTTTACAAGTAACGTTCAAGCAGCTTCCACTGGTTTGAACCAGTCATGTAAACGCTGCAGCGACGACAGGAAACCGACTCATTTCCATCTGTTCTCCTCTTTAAAGACTTGAGAGCAGGAAACTAATTATTGAAACTTCCTCCACTTGCTACTTTCTGCAGCGTCGGATGAATTCTGTGTTTTTTCAAGACTCTGTTGTAATGAGCTGCTCGTGCCAGTGATATGAAAATGTGTTTTATATTCTCATAGATCCTTCACTGCATCCTCTTGACTAGTTATTGTATTTCTATAGAATCCAGCAGCTCTGAGACGAAGTGGGAGTTCAGCTCCTGCAGCCGCTCGACACTGAAGCCGTTAGAAACAGATTCATATCCATCCTGACCACACACACACGTTCATCTTCCTGTGGCTGTGAGGACACGTGATGCCCAGAAGCAAACACAGAACCACAACGTTGATCCTGAACCTGATCTCCACTTAGTCCAACCTGAGTCCGAAACAGGTCTCAGCCTTTAAACCCTCATTGGACCAAAATGTCCCCACAAGGATGGTTTCAATTCTGAATGTATCCGCACAACCATGAGCCAACACACACACACACACACACACACACACACACACACACACACACACACACACACACACACACACACACACACACACACACACACACACACACAATTCTCTCTGTGCTTCAAACACACGCTGCTGCTTTTAGATCAGCACATGAAGAAGAAGGAGCAGCAGAGAGTCTGAGTTATTAGCTCAGAGTATTCACACACAAACACACACAGTATATACATGTAAAATACATAAAGACGTGCACAAATGGCATGTGGCTGTGAACACACACACACACACACAGACACACAACACATGCCCTCACCCACACACACACACACACACCGTAGATGTAATGAATAATTGATGTCCTGTGAATGTTGTGGGTTGAACACAGTGAAATGTAAGAACAGCCTGCAGGGAGAACCTTCCCTGTCCGTCAGACTCGCTTTCATTCCACTTCACATTCTAATGGATTTTAGTTTTGCATTGACGACGCGTTGACACCACATAATAAAAAGAACACGCACAAAAACAAAACGCCCGCTAAACCAAATGAAACGTTAAAATTCAATATGAACATCAGGAGGAATAACAAACAGCGTGTAAACACAGAAACCTTCTGTATATAATCACATATTTTCATAAAACACATTCACAAACACAGACACATCCTCTCTCACCAATTTTCAAATGTACATATTTTTTCCGCCGGATATTTAATATGTTTTTTTTAAGAAGGAGTGAGAAACAAGTTTTACATTTTCTGTTTCCTAATCAACAAAGTTTCCATCCGCTCGCTGTCGCTTCGTGAACGTACGTGTTTTCTGCCTGTACGAGGATTTTGTGTGTGATTCATTTTATCAGAAAAAAATATTATCAGAAATACACAATAGTTGAATAAGTTGAATAACGGGATCTTCTTTTGAATCCAGTTTTGAATAGTTCCTCTTTATGTTGGGTTTTCAGACGCGACCTTGTGAATTCACCTCAGTCAGGTGGAGCTGCTGAGTGTGTGTGTGTGTGTGTGTGTGTGTGTGTGTGTGTGTGTGTGTGTGCGCGTGTGTGTGTGCGTGTGCGTGTGTGTGTGCTTCCTCCCTCAGTGAAATAAAAGCCACTCTCCTGACACCAGGTTCCTTTTCCCTCCATCTCCTCTGTATTTATTGATATTCCTCCGCCCCTGCAGTGATTCTCCTGTGAGGACAGATTCCTGCCGCAGTCCTTCCACAAGGTCGCCTGCATAGAACACTTTTTATTTCTCCGTCCCGCCGCCGACTCTCACAGTTTTATAAACGGTGAATCAGGAGCCACGCTCACTTCTGGTTACACTTCTCGAGGGTTTGGTTCGGGGAGGAAACACGCTTTCAAACAAACAAACAAACAAACACGAAAAAACGTATTAATATGAAATCAAATGATCTTACGTCCTGTTGCCGCCAACTTGCACCTTTGATGTCATTTGGAGGCGGGGTCTGTGCAGTTGAAATCGCGGCGTGGAGCCGTGGTAACGAGGTCCCCGCCGACCAATCGTGAGTCTCAGCCGTCAGCATCCTTCGCCGGAGGTAAAAATAGAAATGAAATTCACTAACCCGAGTTAAATTTAAATTTAGTTTCCTGACACATTTGGAAAATGCAGCAGTTCGTTAAAAAAAAGTATTTCTTCAGTCTCTTTGAGGAAAGTGCAGTTGGGAGCTGATGTTTGTTTTTCCAGCCTCTCGGACGCAGCTCGACTTCCTGCGCTGGTAAGAGGCCTGCGAGTCGCCTGAGAGGTCGAATCCAGGGCAAAGGAAATCCTGTCCTGAATATCAACACGTGGATCCACTCAGATCTTCTCTGGTCCGGAGCGTCCGAGGACTTCAGTCAGAAAACCAACCTGTGACCACAGGGAGACGAAGAATACACTTCATCAAAGACTCCTGCAAAGAAAATGATGCTTTTTTCACTAGATGCCGGATAAATATCTAAACTAATTGAGGGGATACAGGAGGAAACTGTTTTTTCTTGGGTTGTCAAAATGTATCGGCAAAGAATTCACAAGAGATCGAACAAAACCAAAGTAAACTGAACAACAACGAGAAGGAAAAGTGACTTTCTGAACATTAATGTTCAAACAAACAGGGGATGAAAATGTAAATGAGATGTCGTCCATCTGTATTTACAGTCTGCGACATATAAAGATATCATATGTCTACATTTAAATCATGAAGACGAAGAAAGAAGTATGACACGGCTCCATGTGGAGTCTATGATATCTCCACTGAGTGGTTCCCTCTCCACTCCCAGCCGCTGTGCTCCGGTGTCTGAGCTGCTGATGAAGTCCGGTCCTCGTCCTCGTCCTCGTCCGGTCCTCGTCCTCGTCCTCGTCCCCGTCCTCGTCCTCGTCCTCGTCCAGTCCTCGTCCTCGTCCTCCTCTAATGATGCTGTTGTTTAGCTCCGAGAGGCTGATTAGTCTGTCGGCTCGATCATTTCCATTATTTACCTTCGGCTTCAGCTCCATCGCCCTCAGCGGCGTCCGAGAGGCTCCGGCTGCTGTTTGTCTCGCTGAGAGGAAAAGACCTCATCAATAATTTGTTCCAATCTTCTCTTTTATGTTCGAATGAAATTATTCTTTTTCCATGAGTCCCAGAATTTCGATTTTTGTTTGGATTTTGAATAAAATTTTATTGCCATAAGACCTCCTGGGGTGTGCAGTTGTTATCATTATCCAATCTGCAGGGATCCTTCTTCCTTCCTTCCTTCTTCCTTCCCTTCCTTCTTTCCTTCCTTCCTTCTTCCTTTCTTTCTTTTCCTTCTGCTGTAATTTGTTGGTGCACGAAAGGAGCTTGTGGAACTGATTCTTTGAATATGACGTTTAATGTAACAGGAGTTATATTTACACCACCTCTGTCCTTGAGCCTGGAGCAGGAAGCTGACAGATCATGTTCTCAACCTGTGCTGGTATTTACACCACATTCACATTTCCCTGGGTTTGTTTCTGCCTCTTTAAAGTGACGGAGGAGGTTTCTGTGTCGTCGGGGGCCAACAGCTCCAGGTCGGACTCAGCTGGGCCCCAGAAGCTTCTGTTAGGCTTTGTCTTATATATATATATATATATATCATATCATATAGGGCTAGAGACGTGGAAACTGGCCTCTCTGGTGAGGAACGGAGCCGGAAGGAGGAGCCGTATCAACCTGCTCAAGCTCCTGGACTCGATCCACAGTTCAAAGATATAGTTTCTGTGCCAGTTTTCCAGAAGCCAATTCTTTGACTGTGGAATCACAAGAACGTTTTCGAGATAAGGCCCCGGATCGGCCCTTGGACTGCCTCGGGGGGGAATGGGAGTCTTAGAGATAATGGAGCACCCTGAGCGAGTCGGGTCAAAGGGAGCCGGTTGAGGTGGCTCGGGCATCTGATCAGAAACCTGCTGGGCGCCTCCCATTGGAGGGTTCCCAGGCACGTCCCAGCCGGTGGGAGGCCCCGGGAAAGACCCAGAACACGGTGGAGAGACTGCAACTCTCATCTGACCTGAGAACGCCCCGGGGTTCCCTCAGGAGGAGCTGGAAGGCGAAGCCGGGCAGAGAGACGACAGCAGGAGCATGTTTAATCTGCTGCCACCCGACCCGACTCCAGATAAGCAGAGAAGAAGAAGACGAGGGGAGATTCTTTGACTCTTTCATCTTCTTCTTTCCACCCTTTCTCTCAGAGTCTCTCCAGCTGAAAACACAGACTCTATTCCTCCCGTCAGTGTCTAGCGCATATGAGATGTGTGTGTCGGTGTGTGTGTGTCGGTGTGTGTTTGATGCTATTTCTGCTTGTTGCGTCATTCCTCTACCACAGTAAGGTCTGGTGGACACTTTGAATCCTTGAAAGGACTCGTCGTCCACATCTGCACATCCGTCCGTCAGTCGTCGCTGGATATGACGTCTCACAGTTTCTTTGTCCTCGCAACACACACACACACAGACACACACACCCCAATGTCTTCATTTTCCCTCAGTGTTGTCTCTCAGGCTTAAGGAATAGAGTGAGAGTCTTGTCCTTTTCCAATCCTGACCTGACTTGTCAAAGACGAGTGTGAAACAGATTCACAGCTGTGTTCAGCAGGACCAGGTCTGTTTTAAAACACGAGTTTTCCAAACCTGCGGCAGCTGGAAAGTTGCTGTGAGGTTCAGTCCGTCCTTCAGGAATCTGTTGTTTCCTGAAGGAGACGTCAGCTTTGTGGGTTCAGAGGAACATTTCAGTCACGGCAGAGAAGAGATAAGAGGAAAAGGAACCGAACACAAAACCACAGAAGAGCAGAGAGCTGCTTCCACGTTCTCTGTGAGGAGACTTTCAAGGTCAAAGGTCAAAGTCACCGGGAATGTGAAGCTGCACTTGGAGAATTTAACGCCTCTTTGGTGATGTTTGTGGATTCAAGCCTCACGTGTCTGAGTTCCTCATTAAGAGAATCTGACCATCGAGGTGTGAACGGTTCCTCACGTCACTTCTTCTCCAGTTTGATCGTCAGCGTTTCTCTGCTGTCGTTTCTGTTGCTGCTGGTTTTGTCTGAAACGAGGAGAATGAGATGAAACGCGTTTCACCTCCTGCTGGAGCGTCGCCTCAGCGAGGCGTCGGTGCATCAGCACGGAGTCTCCACGCCGAGGCTTCAAATCTATCATCTCTCCCTCGTCTACATCACATCTGATTACAGCGAGTTCAAGAGCACGAGAGCAGCGAGAGCACTTCAGCCTGGCGTCACTGCTGCAGTGAAACTCTTCATGACAGGCGTATCACTGACAGGCCGTCGCTCTCTTACTGCGTTTCTGATCCTCGCAGAACGTGTCAGCAGCTCCGACAGCTTTTATTCAGAATATGAATAGATATTGATATAATAGATATTGATTAATATTAAAGGATCCACAGCACAGGGGAAAACCTACAGTCAGGATTACTACATGTGAATATGTATGTGCCCAACGTGACGAGTTTGAATCTAAATTGAGCTCCTACTACTTTTAACCACATGACGAACATTCAGCTCGCACTTCGTTTGAATCTAAACTCGCTCTGCTGTCTTCCTGACACATGAAGACATATTTAAATCTGCGCTTCATCAGATGTGAGAGCTGTCAGCGACGCTCACCTGCTGCAACTCGCACATACGTGTGAACGCAGGGTTTCTAGAGAGAGAAGGGGGAGCGAGGAGCGGGAGATGAATCGAGTGAGAGGGTCTAGAGAGAGAGAGGGGGGGTTGGAGATGGAGAGAGATATGATCTTAGCTCGGATCTGGTTGGTTGTTTTGTCTTCTCAGTCTGAGTCGTTGTGAGTGATGATTACGTTCTAGATACCGTAACGTATCATAGCGAGACACTGAACTGCAGCAGAATCACACAATGAAAACACACAATTTGTCATGTGAATGACAGTCTGTCTGCATTCGTCTCATCTTCCTCCTCCTCTGTTCTCTCTGTTCTTTTCTTCCTCTGTTCCTCCTCCTCGTCTTCATTTGTGTGTGTGTGTGTGTGTGTGTGTGTGTGTGTGTGTGTGTGTGTGTGTCTGACAGATTGGTGTCAGTTCTGCTCTGTTGAGACATCGACTCCATCTTCCTCTCTCTGCTCTGAACTCGTCCTCTGTCATGTAAATCTCTACAATATGAATAATCATCTTTACAGTCGCGCTCTCTCTCTCGTGCCCGACAGCGACAACGAAAAATCCCTCGAACTTTCCTCCCGAGTGCGTCGTTATCGTTTCTTGAGAAGAATTAAGGATCTGAAACGTTGCAGCATCGGAATGAGACGACCTGAGTTCAATTATTGCTCCAAAAATCAACGAATTTGACCTGATACACGTGTTCAAACACATTGAAATACTTCCCTGTACAGTGTTTAACCTGAAGTATAATATACACATCCCGCTGTGCAGGTACTTTGGCTTGTCTTGCTATCGTCGTAAAATCTATATACGTCTGCGTCTGCGTGAGTTTGTTTGTTTAGTTTGCATTATTTGATTTGCTGCAGATCATAATTCTTGTGAGTGTAAAAGTGGTTTCATGAGGAGAGTGTCGGAGGAACGAGCTCTGATGAGTGACAGGGACAGAACCTAAACATAGATGTGATGCATATTGTGACGGATGAACTCACAGGGAGGTGATGCAGGTGCAGCCGGAGGGAGTCGAACCCACAACCAGAGGAAACCCAGGATCAGAGCAAAGTTCAGATACGAGGAAACACGACGATAGAACCAAGACGTTCAGGAGAAGAAGTTTGTTCAGGTTCCACTCGGATCAGCTGCAGGTGAGTGTGAATCATGTGACAGGAATCAGGAAGTGAAACGAGAGGAAGACAGGAAGTGACAGTACCAAAATAAAACAAGAAGTCCAATAGAGCAAAATACAACAACTGGAGGCAGGAAGTCGTCCATCTTTGTTTAGGGTTTATGATCCATGCATGTTTAATCTTTATTTCAAAAGTTGAATATGATAACAGAAGCAAATTACTTTTACTTTACTATAGTTCTTAGCTTTTCAGTTTTATCTCTTAACACAATGTGGAGGATTTAAATTTCCGTTTTTATTCGGAATAGTCAAACAATCCAACAATGCAGATGTGGAAAGAATTAAAGATTGAGTTGAACTGATCAGGATTAATAATTCTACTGAAACGTGTTTAAGAGGATTAATGTTCACAGTCTTTCACAGGATTTAACTTTGTGATCGTCAACAGATTCATTGAAAGACTCGTCTTCCTGCGTCGCTCGCAGCCGGATTAACGGCCCGCGGCGTTTCACCACCTCGACTCGTGAACCCGCGGTGGCGTGGATGACTCCGCCCACCGAGCCACGTGCGACCCAGAGGAAAGGTCAACGCAAAGGTCAACCAGAGCGTCATCTTGTGACAAACTAATATATAAAAGACGAAATGAAGAGAGAGAGAGAGAGAGAAGAAGAGAAGAGAAGAGAGTAGATGAGAGAGACCCGATGCTATGCTCCCTCCTCCTCCTCCTCCTCCCCTCCCTCCTCCTCCTCCTCCTCCTCAGCTCCACCCGGCTCCCGCTGCCCTGAAGGCCGCAGCAGAGGGACAAAGCCAACGCACCATCTGAGCCCGGAGCAGCCGGGGGGCGCTTCATTTACGCTAGAGAGCCTCTGCAGTTAACCCAGCACAACACCCTGCAGCGAGCGAGCGAGCACACACACGAGCACACACACGAGCACACACACGCACACGCACACACACACACACACACACACACACACACACACACACACACACACACACACACACACACACACACTGGAGAATCAGTTTGACCTCAGTCCCAAACACCAGATGATCTCGACGTCTCTGAGTTTCAGTCAGTCACTCGACGGGTCATCGTGTGTCATCGTCTCACGTGATCTCATCACAAGTGTGAGTCCGTCCGAAGTGCGTCGAGTCACATCGTTCGATTGAGTCTCCGGTGACGTCGTCTGAAAAACTGAAAATCAACATCAAATCACATTTGATTTGTAAATCTAAGATTCACGAATCACAGTTTGTCTCACAGATCTTAACAAGGTGCGGCATCCTCTGTCGTGATCAGAGTCCACGATCAACAGTCTCCATTTTGTTTACGTCCCATCAGTAAGTGATTGACTTCCTGATCTCTTCCTCCGGGACGACAACATCCTGAAGTGTGGATTTTTGAGATTAAAGAAGATGTTCTGAAGCTTCCTGTCGTCTGGTGTAACGCGTCACGCCGCTCAGCAGTAAATAACAGTTTCTGATTAGACCTGAGGAATAACGCCTCTGATTTCCTCGTCTGTAAACAAATTTGGCGTCGACCTTCGAGCTGGAGAATGTGACCATGTCAATATTAACACGTCCTCTCTGCTCTGATCCAAACAACAAACAGCTGAGGAAAAGTAATTAAAAGCAGTTGAGGCTGGAGACCAGGACCTGTCTGAGGAAAGAAAACACTCTTCATCACTGTCAGGAGAGGAGGAGGAGGAGGAGGAGGAGGAGGAGTAATACCGGCTTCATCAATGCCAGAGGTGGAGGAGGAGAAAAAGGTGAAAAAGAAAAGTTTATTTCATAAAGAAAGTAATTAAAGGGGACGTTTTATTAGTAGAAGTTTTATCACTGCTGAGGGAGGAGGAGGTGGAGAACACAGCACAGGGAGAAGATGAGGATACGAGAGAGCACAAGAGAGAGGCGACAGAAGAAAGGAGCGACGATAGAAGAGGATAGAAGAGGAGAGGAGGAGAAGAACAGGAAAAGAGGAGGCGACAGGGAGAGAAGAGGAGGATAGAAGAGGAGAGATGAGAGAAGAGGAGCACAGGGAGAAGAGAGGACAGGAAGAAGAGGAGGAAGGGAGATGAAAAGGAAGATCAACAAGAAAAGAGGAAGAGAAAAGGAGACGAACAGAGAGAGAAAGAGCGACAGGAGAGAAGGAGATGGAAGCGAGAGAAGAGAGGAGTGAGAGGAGGAAAGAGGAGAGTAAAAGACGAATGTGACGATCGCCCACGAGAAGGAGGTCCAGGTTAAGAATATATGTATGAAGAGGATGAAGTGAGTAATATAAGAAAGAGAGGATAGTGCGATGTAAACTTATCGAGTAGTTAGACATAAGATAGATGTGGTGTTCTTGTGTCATCGTATTGTGGTATTGATTTGAGGATGCTCCATGTGTGTATGTAGATGACGGTTCCATCTTATCAAGAGCTCATGAATTATTGAATTCCATTTAGAACCCTTATCACTGTCCCCATGGCAACGAGCCCCATGGCGCAGACACACACACTTACACACACACACACACACAAATATCGTTTTGTGTGTTTGTTTACATGTTACTGTTGTCGTACTTAGCTCCCAGTGGCCTCTGTTTGTCCTCAGTCGAGACTGGACATTATGTTGGATACATGTTTAATTCATGTTCTCCTGTGTGTGTGTGTGTGTGTGTGTGTGTGTGTGTGTGTGTGTGTGTGTGTGTGTGTGTGTGTGTGTGTGTGTGTGTGTGTGTGTGTGTGTGTGTGTGTGTGTGTGTGTGTGTGTTGAGCCTCTGCTGCTCTCTCAACGATCTGATGACGTTTCATGTTTACCACAAACAGGATCGACAGAGCAGCGCCCCCTAGCTGCCAGAGGTCTTAAAGTTCTAGTGTTTCTTTTGCATGTGTTGTATAAATTAAAGTAGTTTAATATAAAATGTGATTAAAGGTTAAATAGGATTAACTTTCAGACTTTTCAGTTTAGTTTAGAATAATTCAAACGTATCCTCTGTGGACCACGAATATCTGCAGCGTATCAACCCGACACAAACACCTGATGTGTGACCTCATGAAACCCAAACCCGGTTCCACCAGTGTGACCTCAACAACACAAACACACACACACACTGCAGCGTGACGGTGGTTTCTCCTTTAACGAGCCGCAGAGATAATCACAGATATGATAAGTTCTCTCTTTTGTTTCTGTTTCCGTGCGAACTTCAAAAGGAAAACCAAAGAGAACAAACACAACGAGACTTCAGAGAAATCTCATTAAATCAACCATGTGTCCGATCCGAGCCTCGTATTAAAAACACAATCCAACGAGACATTTCAAATCCGATCAAATCCAGAGCAACGCTGTGAAGACAACACGCCGGTGAGAAGAGGAAGGAAACGACACAGGAAGCAGCTGGAGGAAGTGAAGTTGAGCAGAGAAGTGTTGAGGTTGCAGGAAAGGCTTTTTCCTGGTTTCAGCAGATCTGCGGAGGATCGTCCTCCTGACAGCCGCCGCCTCCTCGCGCCGCGTTCAAGGGTCAAAGAAAACTAAACTGACACCGCATCACTTCTTCCAGCTTCACTGACACCGGACCGGAAAGCTCTGCCCTGAGGGGGGCGCCGCCGAGTGAAGGCTGCGGTGGCATTATAACCTGAAGGCTCACTTCTCCAACAACAGCTATGCTAACATGTTTAGTACGTATCATTGTTGCCATGTTAGCGTGATCATATTTGCTTATTAGCACTAAGTATTTATCCAGCAGGTATTTAATAAACTGAAGTCGTAAGGAAGCATCAAACTTCCAATTAAAGGTCAAGAACGTTATCCTCTGGGGACCATGACACACACACACACCACACACACACACACACACACACACACACTTTGCTGACTTGCCATAATGACGCTAACTCTCTCTCCACATTCTCCTTTCTTTACATTTTCCTTGGCTCGACTCCATTTCCATTAATGTCTTTCTTTTATCTACTTCTCTTTCCTTCATCTTCTTCTCTTCCACTCCTCTTCTTCCTTCCTCTCATTCTTCTTTCCTTCTCTCTTCTCCTCCATCTCCCTTCTTCCTCCCTCCTCCTCTTCTTCCCTCTCCACTCCTCCTCTCTTCCCTCCACTCCTCCTCTTCTCTTCCCTTCCCTTTCCTCCTCTTCTTCTTCCCTCCTCCTCTTCTTCTCTTCCACTCCTCCTCTCTCCCTTCCACTCCTCCTTCCTTCTTCTCCTCTCCACTCCTCCTCTTCTTCTCCCTCTCTTCCACCTCCACTCCTCTTCTTCTCTTCCTTCCTCCTCCTTCTTCTTCCTTCACTCCTCCTCTTCCCTCTCTCTTCTCTTTCCTCTCCTCCTCTCTTCTCTCCACTCCTCTCTCTTCTTCCTTCCACTCCCTCTTCTCTCCACTCCTCCTCTTCTTCTTCTTCTCTTCCCCATCCTCCTCTTCTTCCCTTCCACTCCTCCTCTTCTTCTCTTCCACTCCTCCTCTTCTTCCCTTCCACTCCTCCTCTTCTTCCTTCCACTCCTCCTCTTCTTCTCTTCCCCTCCTCCTCTTCTTCCTTCCACTCCTCCTCTTCTTCCCTTCCACTCCCTCTCTTTCTTCTCTTCCACTCCTCCTCCTCTTCTCTTCCTCCTCCATCTCTCTTCCCTTCCACTCCTCCTCTTCTTCTCCTTCCACTCCTCCTCTTCTTCTCTTCCACTCCTCCTCTTCTTCTCTTCCACTCCTCCTCTTCTTCTCTTCCACTCCTCCTCTTCTTCTTCTCTTCCCTTCCCCTCCTCCTCTTCTTCTCTTCCACTCCTCCTCTTCTCTCTTCCTTCCTCTCTTCCCACTCCTCCTCTTCTTCTCTTCCACTCCTCCTCTTCTTCTCTTCCACTCCTCCTCTTCTTCCCTTCCACTCCTCCTCTTCTTCTCTTCCACTCCTCCTCTTCTTCTCTTCCCCTCCTCCTCTTCTTCTCTTCCACTCCTCCTCTTCTTCTCTTCCACTCCTCCTCTTCTTCCCTTCCACTCCTCCTCTTCTTCTCTTCCACTCCTCCTCCTCTCTTCATTCCCTCCCCTCTTCTTCTCTTCCCACTCCTCTCCCTCCCTCTCCTCTTCTTCCCTCACTCCTCCTCTTCTTCTCTTCCACTCCTCTTTTCTCTTTTTCCATCTTTCTCTTCCACTCCTCCTCTTCTCTTCCACTCCTCCTCTCTTCTCTTCCCCCCTCCTCTCCTCTTCTTCCTTCCACTCCTCCTCTTCTTCCTTCCACTCCTCCTCTTCTTCTCTTCCCCCTCCTCTTCTTCTCTTCCCTCCTCCTCTTCTTCCTTCCACTCCTCCTCTCTTCTCTTCCACTCCTCTCTTCTCTCTTCCACTCCTCCTCTTCTCTCTCCCTCCTCCTCTTCTTCTCTTCCACTCCTCCTCTTCTTCCTTCCCTCCTCCTCTCTTTTTCTCCACTCCTCCTCTTCTTCTCTTCCACTCCTCCTCTTCTTCTCTTCCACTCCTCCTCTTCTTCCCTTCCACTCCTCCTCTTCTTCTCTTCCACTCCTCCTCCTCTTCTCTTCCACTCCTCCTCTTCTTCTCTTCCACTCCTCCCCTCCCTCTTTCCTCTTCACCGGCTCTTATCTGGTGAATAAACAATGAACTGCTTCAGAGAGGAAATATGTGAGAGTACTTTGTGTGTATTTATGAATAAGTGGTAACCAGGACCATGAAGTGTCCTCGATGCTGAATGAAGACTCATCACGATGCAGCCGTGTTCTTTCTTCATCCACATCTTTATACCCAGAACAAACTCATCCTCGCAGCTCGACTCCAGATTCCCAAAACTCCGGAGAACGTGCTCAGGACGCGAGACACGGATTTGTTCTGTTCACAGCAGTGTTGAGAATAATCGAGTGTTTGGGCCACGCTGAAGAATCTTTATTGAGATTTCGAGAATAAAGTCATGAGATTACAAGAAGAAGAAGAAGAAGAAGAAACTGTAATATTCCCAAAATAGTTTAGTAATAATAGAAAGTTATGGTTGATATGAAACTTAAAAATAAGAGAACAAAGTCAGAATTGAGAAGAAACTCGTAATATTATGAGAATTTGTAAACTTTTGGATTTAAAACATTTAAATAAAAAAGGCTCCATTCTAAATAAGCTGAATCAGTTATTAGTATTTTTATTATTATATTTGTAGTCGTGGATTTACACATAACGAACACTGAGGAAAACCTGGACTTAAATATTAGTGATGTGTTTTATTTTGTCACATGTTTCAAACGAAGCTGTTTCTATAAAAAGTATAATTACGATCTCGTGGTTATTAGAAACCGTGGATTCGCCTCAGGCCCAGTTCGGCTGTGGGTTTTCGTTCTGGTGGGAAATGGAAGAAAGCGTGACTTTGTTTGTTGGAAGTATTTCCTCACTTGACTTGTGTGGAGCAGAAATGACACAGGAACATAAAATATTCATCGCTGCCTCGTCTCTCTCTCTCTCTCTCTCTCTCTCCTCTCTCTCTCTCTCTCTCTCTCTCCCCTCCTCTCTCTCTCCTCTCTCTCTCTCTCTCTCTCTCTCTCTCTCTCTCCTCTCGCTCTCTCTCGCTCTCTCTCTCTCTCTCTCTCTTCACCGTATTGACTCGGCTGTTTCCTGAACGCCGGCAGGAAACCGACTGAGCCCGGTTCAGACGTCTGAGGGGAAGACACGTGAAAAACGTTATTCAAATGAAGATAAATACGATAATGTTTCCTCTGCGATACACGATGAGCGATAGGCTTTTTGCATTGAGCAGCTCGGACCTGGCCCGTGGTGTTTTAATGATCCGGCTCCCTATGGATCCATATAGAGCCCGAACAGAACCGACAGCAGCGTCTCATTGATCACGAGAGCTACGAGCCAGCAGCTGAATTAACATATTCATTTCAGCTGGCATTTAGCTGGAGCGAGACAGATGGAGGGAGGACGGCGGCCAGGAGGAGGCAGAGGTGGAGGGGGGGGGGGCACGGGGAGGACGACGGGATATTAGTTTAGCATCGCACTGATATTTCATTAAAGACGAGGACTTGCACGTAAAGAGGGAAGCATTTTTTCTTCTGACTCTACAGTTGAATTATACTGTGGGAAATATGACTACAGTACATCCATCACTGCTGCTGCTACAACAACACTATCTCTGATTCAGTGGTGCATGGATCATTTGTAGAAAACAATATATAGTTTCATACAAAATATCGTAATGTGCTGAACAATTAGCTCCAATTGATGCTAAGAATCAATTATACGAAAAACATCGTCAATATTATGCAGATGAGACCGATTTTTTATTTTTTGTTTGGACGTTTTGATGAGAGTTTTTGAATCTCAGGGTTCAAAGTCATTTCACCGTATCGCAATGACCCAGACATTCACGGTGCAGATCTCCAAGTGACCTCCAGGGGGCGATGGAAGTGTTTTGGTTTCATTTTTTTGAGCTGGCTACGTTTGTCTTTTCTGTCATGAGGACGGAATCAAACAGGACAAATATCGGACTCCAACGTTAAAATTCAACACACAAAACTATTGATACTGTTAAAAATGTATAATCATATTTAATACTGATGCTTTTTTTTTTAAGTACAGATTGGACGTCGGTTACCACGGCAACAAAAGACCCCGAGGCGGTCGTGAGTTTCTCACATTGACCACAGCTCTTCACAAACAGCCAGGAACAGATGGGAGCTTTAAATAAGCCGACGAGCGTTTTGTTCACATGAGACTGTTAATGAATCAATGCCGATAACATCTGATCCGATGGTTTTTATTCCGAGGGACCGATGACAGACGGAGCTCGTTTCTCTTTGTCTCGCAACCGACATTAATCACAGGTTTTGTTTCACGAGGCTTCGACAAAAGGTGCTTCTGCTTTCACCCGCAGGCTAATTAATAACACACACACACACACACACACACACACACACACACACACACACACACACACACACACACACACACACACACACACACACACACACACACACATCCATTAAATAATCATTTCAAAGTAATGACAAAAGAAAAGGCTAAAGGATTCGACAGCTGAGCCGATGTGTTCCCAGACGCCACAGACGACACCTCGCTGTCGAGTCGCTGATGAACCGAATCTGCGTCCGGACGTCGACGTCGTGTCACAGACGCCAACGAGCCTCAATTCCCGTTTCCACATCTGCAGCTGCAACACCAACGGAGGTTCCCTTCTCTCTCCCGCAGTCGAGCCACATCTTCCCTCCTGCAGTCGTTTGATATTTCACTAATTAAAGTGTCAAATGAAAACTTCATTAATTATAACTTCTAGCTCGTTGTTATTAGTGTTTGTTTGTTTGCTCCGTTCTGCAGGAACAACTGTGAACCTTTCAGAAAGGACACTGTGTCTGGAGCTCCGCCTGTGGAGGGTGCGTGGCGTTGATCAGAGCTGACGGTGCGCAGCTGTGCGAACACACATGCATCATCATCCTGTCGCGTGTCGGACGATGTCGCACGCAGATGCAGAACGTTTTCTTTGGCTCCGTTTGATGAACGAGGCGCCGGCGTCTCGAGAGTTACTTGGAAATACAAACACATGAATCACGTTTAGAATCTGAAACCGTGTGTTTGTCTCTGGGTTAACGATGAGGCCGAGGTCACATGGGAACCAGCTGCAGTCGGAAGGCACAGTTCTTTTTGGCCACTTGGGGGCAGCATAACAAAATATATAATATATATAATTATATAGTTCCATACATTGACTCTGAATAAAGATGGACGATATGACAACTCCCAAAAGGGAAGCCAAAGCGTCTCGACCGCCCCCATTGGCTGACTGCAGTACAGGTCATAAACCCCGCCTCCTCCATGTTAGCGGATGGGAAAAATCAAAGTAAATAAATATTTGTCAAAGACGGTTTCTGTCATTTCAGGTCGTTCTTATCTCACCGATGTTTGTTCAAGTGTTTCTGATCAGTTTGGTTTTTATGAGTTATTTGATGATATAAAATAAGAACGTATCAGTGTAGCTTTAAATAAAGTTTCAAATACTTCATTCCAGCCCGATGTTTCGTCATTCTGATGTCGGACATATTGTGTGTGGTGACACATCGGGGGGGGTTCCATGTGGTCGACAGAACCTGATCCAACCTGCTGCAGATCTCACAGCCGAACGTGGATGAATAAAAACCTGAAGCTCTGCCCGACGCTGCAGCGGCGCCTCGGGCAGAATCGCACGTGTGGAGGTTCGGCTCCTGACGGCAGGACGGCGGCCCGGCTCACGCCCACCTGCCGCCATTAGTCTCACACCTGCTGCTGCACGCCGGCGTCCATTCTGAAGACGCTGGGAACGGGAAGAGTTTAAATCTCTCACTGCAGGTTCAGATCAATCAAGAGATTTTATGTTTGCAGCTTCGCGTCTTAATGTAGTTTCTCATGGAGAAAAATAAACAAAAACATTCCTCAGATTGTTAAAGAAAATGATCACAACCGTTGAAAATCACAACAAATCTGCTTTTGTACGGTTAAAAATGAAAAAATAAAATCAACAGAGAGAAACGGCAAAAGAGTCTGATTCAATTGTACCTGACCTCTTGTCTCCGAGGGTTGCCATGGTAACAAGGACTCGTGGTCATGAAAATTGCAGGCTAAACATAGAGCGCTAACACAAACACACACACACACACACACACACACACACACACACACACACACACACACAAGCTCATGTGAACAAAAGCTTTGTATATGGAGGGGGGGGTAAATAAATAGCTGTCTTTTTGTGTGCGATAACAACAGGTACACACATACAGTGGATAGAAACACACACACACACACACACACACACACACACTCCAGGTCAATGGATTTTATCAGCGGGGTTTGAAGGCTGTGTGTGTGTGTGTGTGTGTGTGTGTGTGTGTGTGTGGTGTGTGTGTGTGTTGTGTGTGTGTGTGTGTGTGTGTGTGTGTGTGGTGTGTGTGTGTGTGTGTGTGCGTGTGTGTGTGTGTGAAACCTAGTTTGATTGTATCCACCACAGAACAGAACCAAACACGTTCTAATGCTCTTATTCTTGTAATTCGGCCGTCCGGCAGTAACAATTAATTTGTCCTTATCAAAATAAAAGCCCTGCGTCTCAGTTCAGGGGTCACGTCCTCTGGAGGCTGCATTTGAAGACACATTTTGAAGGATCCGACAAATACGTCCTTCCATCTCCAGGAGCAACATTTCATTGCGCTTTGGCGACGAACCATTTTTCGAAGATGGAGAATCAGCAAACACCGAGACGTCCAACACGTGAGCATCAGGCTGTCAATCAACCAATCAGCTAACGATACACGGAAAAAACAAGGGTCATTAACTCGACTTCATTGTCGAGTCCAACTTCTACCTTGTTGCTAGGCGACTGCAATCAGGGCGGAGCAAACTGGTGACGCCGATCACGTTTCAGCTTCGTGGTTTCACGCGTCCTTGTGGCTAATGTACTTTATGAATAAAGTAATGTCTGAAGGACCCACATGCTGCGCACGCTGGCGTTGAGCCGTCACTATTTGTCCCACAAATACTTTTCACAGGAAGATGAATGATTGAAAAAAGTCTCGTTGGCTAAACTCATCAACTCCGGCTCTTTAAAGGAACCTGACAAACTGAGTGATCCGACAGCGCCGAGCCACCCTGAAGAAACACACACCTTCCACTCACACTGGATCCAATTCGTTCTTTTCATGTGACGTTCTCTGTCGTTATTCTTTCCCCCCCCGACAGTAAACAAAGCCTGTGATTGGTTGATTGACAGTTCAGTCATTCATCTCTGTAATTGTTGTTATTTCACTGCTGCCATTTAAAAAGAATTACCTCGTCTTCCATGTGTTTTGGCGTCGGAAAGAAAACCTCGCCGTGAGGTATTAACTGAGTCAGGCCTCATTACACACACACACACACACACACACACACACACACACACACACACACACACACACACACACACACACACACACACACTCCTCTCCTTCCTTTCACCTCAGATTCCCTCCTCCTTTCATTTCTTCTGTTCCTCAACCGTGAAATCTGCTCAATCTTCTATTTTTACGTTTCAGGAGCTGCAGTTCCCCTCAAACACACACTCACAGTTTAAGACACTGTATGTAAATGTAAATATCAAAAGCAAATGCAAACAATGTGAAACAGTGAGAGCGACATGGAACTGGAGACGACCCACTGAGCACAAACACAGCGGAGACGTCTCCTGCTGCAGAGACGTCTCCTGCTGTGTTTCGTCCACGAGTCAGAAAGTGAGACACTGAAGGATTTATTCCACAGGCGAGAATCAAAAACAACTGCAGCAGTAAAAAGTGAGAAAAGGCCCGAACAGACGCGCACGATGCACAGTCAGCGCTGAGTGCGGGCGCCGCCGTCACGGTGGCGGTTACAATGAGTCCCCACATCCATCTGTTCCAGTTACCCACTCATCCATCCGGTCGCACAGGTCACACACATGGTGGCAGCAGGCTCGTCTCCCCCGCCGCCTGCAGCGCCTCCTTTGGGAGGAGGGGGGTGCTGAGGCACTCCCAGGCCAAATGGGACGTTTAATCCCCGCTGTGCATTGTGGGTCTGCCGCAGGGCTTTCGTCCCATGCGTGAAATACCTCCACAGGGAGACGTCTCGGGAAAGAGCCCAAACCACAAAGCTCAAAGTTGTGATGGTTTGAAAAACGATCCATCGTGTCCTCCCCATGTTTGTCCATTTGTTCGTGGGTTTGTTTGCAGCGTTGAACGAGAACTTTGGAACGGATCGGACAGAACTTGGTGCGAGGACGGGTCAGAGGTCGGAGAAGAGCTCGTTGCAGTTTGACGTGGATCCGGACGAAGGCTCAAGCGTCCAGCAAACGCACGTGTGATGAAATACAATTACAGTTAGATTGGTTTAGACTAGTTTAACAAAAAGACTTGAATCAATCCGGTCGTTACCATTGTTGTATCTTTGGAGCAGAGGTGATGAAGCTGATGATGATGAAGGAATCTTCGCGGACACTGTTCTTACTTGTATAACAAAGTTTATTACACAGAAGTTTACAGGTCAGGACGGGCACCGGTCAGCCCGGAGATCTTCTCGGCCAATTCAGAAGTCTGTCTTGCCGGTCTCGGACAAGCGTTCATATAGAGAAGTTGTTTACGCCCAAAAGAGAGATAAAATAACGTCACACATAGGGGGGCTCTGAGTAAGAACATGCTTCGTACATAAAGATGGAAACCCACCCATCTAACAGGTCAAAGAGCATTCTCAGAGAGAGAGAGAGATAACAATCAACACCTGGAATAAGAGTTAGGGAGTCTTAGAATCCAGACTCGAGGGGCTCCAGTTTTAAACCTGTCACTATGTTTTACATCATGTTTAGACAAAATCCGGAGACCAGGGCCTCCTAACTTAAATGTGTCACAGCCATATATGTTATCTATATTAGCTGAATATACCACACCATCAACAGACGTCTGAAGTAATTCACTCGTCTTCATCGGCCTTTTATTTTTTACACAATGATTTTTTATTTCCCATTTTATTTGTGACTCTAACTATTAAAACAAACTCAAACCATCGGAGTAAATAAACGCTGGGATGTTTCTCTCTCTGTGTGTCAGGCTCACTCTTTAGCGTCAACGGTTCGATAGCCGCACACACACACACACACACACACACACACACACACACACACACACACACACACACACACACACACACACACACACACACACACACAAACACACACGAAATGCATTAAAAAGGCCATTAAGAACATATTAGAGATGTCGTATATTCACAATATGTGAGAGAAGTCATAAAGGAATGTGGGTCAACACACACAGACACCACACACACACACACACACACACAGACACACACACACAGATTGATGTTATGTATGTCAGAGGGGAAATGTAGAATGATTAAAGGCCTCTCTCTCTCTGTGAGTGTGTGTGTGTGTGTGTGTGTGTGTGTGTGTGTGTGTGTGTGTGTGTGTGTGGTGTGTGTGTGTGTGTCTGTGTGTGTTTTCAGTACAAAGACAACGTCTCACCCAGTTTTTATATCATCAAATAACTAAATAAAACCAAACTTATCAGAAACATGAGCACTGAAGAGGTGGAGTTAATGATCTACGCTGCAGCCGGCCACCAGGGGGCGCTCCAGATGATCTGGCTTCACTTTGGGCAGCTGTCATGTCTTCTAACGTTCTCCACAACCTGTGGCAGGTGGTGTTCACTGCACTGTCACAACCTGCTCTCACGCTTCATGAAGTCCTCTTTAGCTCTGATGTTCATGTTGTCACGGGTTCAGATCCCGGCGGCAGTCGTCTGCATCAGCCACGATGGAGAAATCTGTCAAGAGGAGATTTGACTGAAGGATGAGAATGAATAACTTGGTCCTGGTTGACGGAGAATAAAAATGACTTTTGAACAATGTCTCTTAAAGGAAGAAACTGGTTTATACTCAGATGATAAAGTTTCCAATCTGTCAATCTGGAAGGACTTGTACCGGGTCCTCTACGACTCCATGTATCAGGATGATTATGTATTTGTATATATTTCTACAACGTTAGAGTTATAACGGTCACAAGTCTTTGGAGGAGTCTTTAATTTCCATATAATCACAGAGAACATGTTTATAATCAGACGTATTTCCCAGGTTATAGGTTCATGTAATTAGATGTTGTTTGATTAACTAAGACCACGTTTGTTCCTCCAGGCTCTTGAGGTTTGATCATTTGGATATATGTGTTATGAGAAACGTCCCAGTGAGTCAGAGAAGCTGGGACCAGGTGTGTTCTCTGGTGTGTACTGCCATCTGCTGGTTTATGTTGTCATTACAGTAAGTGTACTCATGAACTTTATTATCATATTAATGGTTGAATATTTGATTCCATTATTCTGGTTGTAATAATGAATAACAACCTCCACAACAGAAACTCACCTGTTTACGGATATTTGTCCACTGTTCATTCTGTCAAATCAATTCAGTACAAATAAACAAGATGGTCGTTAATGTTTTCTTTGAATTGTTTATTGGGGAGTTGTGATCTGTGATCTCATATAAAAAAATGAACGTCGTCGTGGACAGAAGATAGAAACCAGGCTCAGTTTGTGCAGCACAATAATAAACTTTATGTTACTAACTTGGAAAATGTTGGTGATCAAACTTCAAAGCATAATTCCAATTGAAAAGCTACAAAGACAAAGTGAATCCACCGATAAATGTTCAATCTTTTATCGTACGAAATGTGTTATTGACCAACAGCACGAGAATTTGACCGTAGAGACTTTTAGAGAAAATTTACAATGGGAGATTTCAAAATGGTGGAAGCTATCGGATTAGCCTGTTAGCCATTTTCCACCTTCCACGTTCATTTAACGATATTTTCTAAGTTATAAGTTTGCGATACGAGAGTCACATGTGAATTTTCGCTAATTTACTACTGCAGGCACCACGGTAACCAGTTGTCGACGCTCAGGTGAACGTCATGGTGCTGTTTTTAATCCTGAACATGTAAAATAATCATTTTCTAAAAAAATAAATGTTACGACCTCCGTGGGTTAAAAGACCTTTAGTCATATGTTGCGATGTTGAGCCCAGAAACCGCTTCTCTGTTACGTGAGGCGACTAAAATACCATCAAATAACACAAAAGATATATATATATATATATATACTGTATAATTCACACAAAAATAAATGTTTGCTGTTTTTAAAATTTTCTACGATAAAAAAGCTGGAAAAGCACTTTTTCTATCGTTCTTTAAAAAGAGAGAAGCCCTGTAAAGAAGTGAAAGAAGGCACACAATGATCACTGAGTCCCCAAGATACAGTGCAGAGGTTAAAGGTCAGGGGTCAGAGGTCATCCGTGGCTCTTCATGGCGTAGGACGCCCCTCCTGCACTGTCGTGACGTTTGACCTGATGGATCATCAGGAGCGACACCAGCAGGCCGAGCAGCTGTGAAGACAGGAAGTCAGTTTCAGAACAGAGACACGACTTCGTTGGATGTTTTTAATTTACTGTCGGCATTTTGTTAGTTTAGCAGCTGAAGGAGTTGTTGAGTTGTCTGATCTCAGTTCAGCAGATGAATGGAGCTAAAAGAAAAAAACACTCTGTTCTGAACAGTGTTTCCTTTTTAAATTTAAAATTCAGTCGTTATTTCTGTTTCTTAGAATAGAAACATGTCCCGGAGACCAGGACTGATCCAGTGACCCCAGGGGCATGAGCCTGTACAGGAACACCCAGGGAAATAAACTGACCTACTGTATTTGAACTTTACCGTTAACCTAGCGGACGAAGTTATCACAAAAAGAAACTCGTACGACAATGAAAATAAACAAAGTAAAACTGATTAATTTATCCACAACCGTATTTTGTGTTCGGACGGTTTTCGGCTGCGTCACTTTCAGAATTTGAGGAAGGAAGTGAACAAAAAAATCCTGGATCCGCCCCCTGAGTTCAGTGAGTTCTCCCCTCACCCATACGCCTCCCCGTCCTCCAGAGGTGGAAACATAACCTCGTTCTAGAAAACAACAGCGACGAAGCAGAATCTGATCTTACTGCGGTAACAGCAAAGAAGAAGAAGAAGCCCATGCTGATATTGCAGACCAGGTCAACGACCAAGATCAACATGCCGTCGCAGGTCTGCAGATAAAGAGACGGAGAAGGCGTCAACATCTGGAAACATCACTGACTATAGAAGATGAGCTGACTGATCGAAAAATACCTGTCCATAGATCTGGTCTGGGCCTGTGGTTCCCTGCGAGAAAACAAAACACAGTCAGCACAAGACAAAGCGCACAGAGCTTCTGTCAAGTTCAAATGTTAAAAGACATTTACAGAACTAACCTGAGGTCTGGATGTGCAGCTATCGCTTCCACCAAAGGGCGAGGCCCCGTACGGGTTGCATCTACAGGACGCGGGGATGACGCCACCCCAGTCCTTGGGACTCACCACTCCACAGCAGTGAAGCTGGAACCACAGACCAGGCAGAAACAGGAACCAGTTACAGCTGGATCAGATACCGATGTGGTCCCTGATTTTGAAGAAAGTTGCTGGTACAGTTCGAATGTAAAATGTTTTTCTGACTTGAATTTTATCTGTATAAAGAACCATTTACCATAATGTAGTATGCGATATATACATGTATGTATGCATCTTATTGTGAAATTCTTATACTTATTATATTTATATCATATTCTATACTACTGTGAATTTAAACATTCATAATTAAATGACACTTTCCTATATTCACGTGTTTCTCTTGTCGACTTTATTCTCTTATGCTGTAACAAGTGACGATATGTTTATATGATCTTATCCTAACGTATCTCATGAATACACAGAGAACGTACAGACTCCTGCAGCATGAGGAGAAGGTTTCTCATATCCTCTTGTTTCATGATGGTGTCCACCGTTTCAGCGGAGGCGCTGTGAACTAAATCTCTGAACTGCAAAGAGCGAGAGAACAACGTAAACAACAGCTTATTCGTATATTCAGAGAAAATGTTCAGAAAGTTAGATGCGTAGAGACAACTTCAGTATAATGAAAAAGAATAGTCATCATAAGTCAGGAACAGAAAGATGCTACAGAAAATAGACGATGAGAAGTTTAGTGTTACCAACAAACACAAAGAAGCAGAGACAACATGAGAATCAAGACTTGACCTTGTTTCTCGTGACAACAAAAACGATGCCAAAGATCATCATGATGACCATCCCAGCCACCATGAAACCTGCGAACTGAAGAAAACAAGAATTAGGACTTCCTGTTTGTGTGACGTTATTATCAAACCAGCCAAACCGACATCATGACGAGAGTGGATTCTTATCGGTTCTGCCTCTGTATCATGTCGTACGTACTATCTTCAGGGCCAGAGCGTTCTCAGAGCAGCCTGCGTAGATTCCCAGGGAGGAGATGCCGAGGAAGCCGATGGCAAACACCCACACCCAACCCAGGCCGGGGGCCCCCATCGCCGACATCTGCTCCGCCACGGCCGGACAAAGACAAACAAACTCTGGATTACTTCACGTTTACAATAAACTTCTCATGCATTTTCAACATTTCAACAAAAGTCATGGATCTTGATGAAAGAATCAGGGATATTTGGAGGACGGGAGTTTGTGATTGTGGGATTTGTTGCAGATTGATAGAATTCCCTGTTTAATATTAGTCTTTTAACTTGAAAATGTTTTTCTAATGTTCAGAAAACACTTTCCTCAAACTCTCCATCGCTGCAGCTCCTCTTTTCAGCCTCTGACTCAAACACGTGGTTTTAGCTCCTGTCTCTTTAAGACCCCACCCCCTCCTGAGAAAGCCCAGTCTGCTCTGATTGGCCAGCTGGTTCACTCTGTTGTGATTGGTCAACGGCTTCCATGTTGACCTCCGCTCTGGGCGTGTCAGACTGGCTCCTGGGCGGGAATTATGCAAATATGGGTCATTGTTATGTTACGTGACATCACAGTGATGCGGCGGCGTTTCAGGAGCTTCAGCGTTTTCTCCCTTTAGATTTTAGACTTGTTTACTTTGCAGAACTTGTATATTCCCCAAAAGCTACGATTCTAGAGATCGCTGTCTTCACAGATTCGTCCCATCAGGTCGGGTTTTGTGATTTCAGGGGATTTGTTTGTCATCAAGTTTGACAGAAACTGTGACGCCAGGTTTTGTTTCCAGCCGACACAGATCTGAGCGGAGGCCCGTTCTGTGAGAAGGAGCCGTGAGCGCTTCAGCCCATTAACCAGGTTAAATCCCGTCTCCTGGGAAACTGACGCTGGAATGCAGGAAACATAAAACCGCTGTCGTGTTTTGGCAAACACGAAAACAAAATGGAAAGTAAATGTGATTAAAAACAATGAGCTGAAACACCAGAGAAAGATGTGGTGGAGTTTCTGATCTGATACCATTGTGAGACTCGTTCTGTTTTCCTGTCACAGAGTCGACGGAGAATGGAAAACGTCCCTGAGCAACATCTGTTCTTTGTTATGTGCAGGAATCCGAGCCTCCGCTACATCTGGGCCGCTGCTCACATCGTACTCCTTCACCTCGGCTGGTTCTAAACATTTCTAAACAGGTAGGAATTCTCAGAGGTCTTCGCTCTACACGACCAAAACCAGCCTCGATTTCCTCAAACGCAAACCAGCTGCTTTTGTTTCAAATTAAACTTTGAGGATATTAAACTTCTGAGTCTTCTGTGGTACGAGTCTGGCTTGTTTCCCCCTCGAGCAGATACTTGTAAAGTGTGTCCACATCTGAGTGTGGTTTCATTCTTCTACGCTGTGCGTCACTTTACAGTAAATCTGCTGCTCGCTGCCAACAGACGTCTGGTAAACGGGATCTTGGGAAATTCCTGTTTGACAGCGACTTTTCTGTCAAAGACAGAGAACACGGGGGAGTTTTGGGGAAAGATCAGATCCCAGGTGTTTGTTTTCATATCTTTGCAAACAACCGGCTCTCTGGTCTCTGTTAGCGCTTTAGTTTGGCTCATGTCCCCTCTGCTAACAAGGAGGAGGTGGGGTTTACGACTTATACTGCAGTCAGCCACTAGGGGGCATTCAAGAAACTTTGGCTTCACTTTCGAGAAGCGTTCATGTCTGTGGTGGAACTATGAAAGATTACGAGATGATTTTAGTTTAAATTGATCATAAACGTGAAACAAAAAACGGTGATATATTATTGTCGTTACTCAACGACAATAATATTTACGTGACACAACATGTAAAATAACGTTAGCGTTACCTGGAGGCTGATGGCGGTGGCCTTTATCGCCCCGTAGATCAGAATACATCCGATGATCTGAGGAGACGACACGTTCGTTAGCGTTAAATAAACAGAGGCTGTAAAAAAGCTCAAATATATGCATAACTTTATTTTACATTTATTCCAGAGTAAAGGTTCCAGCTGATGCACATGATCTGATGTGTTCTCATCATTAACTAAATATAAAAAATATATAAATGACAACAAGGGGACAACTGCTTGAAGTGGGGTTTTTTTATTAACGTAAATTTATAAAAATTAAATCTTTTATTGACACAAAACTAAAATATAATTTATATTTAACACATTTTGTCCTCTCCTGGCAGAGTTTCTGTTGTTCCTATGTTCAGCCACTAGGGGGAGACAGAGATCTAGAAACAGAACCGTTGAGCCGTTATGGCCGGAAGTGTTCATGTTCAAATATATGATTTAAAGTATATTTTTTTCAATATATACGTAATGTAAACAAATATATTTAAAATTTCACAATCAAACAAACAATATATTTAAATCTAGCACAACTGTAAAAAAAAAAATAATAAATAAAAGTGGCAGGAAGCGCGAACAGGAAACCTGGAGAATAAAGGTCGTGACAGGTATGAAAAAAAAACATTCCACAGAGTAAATCTAACTTTCAATGTTATATTATGACAAAGAATTAATTCACTTTGAATGAATGTTATTGTTCAGCAGCTGCTTCACTACTTACTGGACTTTCTGACTTCAGTCCCGCGTCCGGACCTGAACCGAGCTTCCGCCGCGAGGGGAAGGAAACTTCGAGTTCATGGGCGGATTGAAATCTGAGAAGAGCTTTTTTCTTTCTTACTGGAACCAAATGTTTACTGATGAAATAATAAAAGCGTTGACGAGCTTATTGTGATTGCAACATGATGCTTCACACACATTTCATTTAATCAAAACATGTCATATTTGACATTTGTACTTATTTAAAGTCATTTGGACCTTTTTGATTCAATATAAAACTTTTTTTTTTAAACATTTTTCCTCCTAAGTTCGTAAATCTGTATTTCCTGTGCTTTAAGTGCAATGAGCTGTTTTCTGTTCATCTAAACATGTCAATTAAACCGAGATCAAAGCAATAAATTAATTAATATAATTAAGTAATTACTTTTTGTCTTTTTCCTCCAAGTTTACTTCACTAAATATTTCATTCCAAATACATGAATGTGAATTAACTCAGAACAACATCGAATGTATTCAAATCAAAACGAAATAAAACAAAAATACTTTTAAAAAAAATAGAAATGAAACGTTTTTCTACTCACACCAAACAACACATTGAAGAAGATGAAGAGACATTTGAGGCATCCGTTAATTTTCCCCATCGTCACTTTTTTGCAGATTTCCTCTCTGGAGCTGAGTGAGTGTGTGTGTGTGTGAGTGTGTGTGAGTGTGTGTGATGATGGGCAGCAGTGTGTGCTCAGATAAACAAGCAGGGAGAGTGTGTGTGTGCAGGGAGAGTGTGTGTGGTGTGTGCAGGGAGAACACAGAGCTGCGTCACACAGATCTGATCTGAAGACAGCTGAACCTGGAGCTTGAAGAGATTAAAAACTAACTTTATGTTTAAAAATAAATGATTAGAGGAGCTTGATGGTTTTCATTATAAGAGGATTCATGTTTTATGATATAAAATGATTTATGATGAATCTTTCAAAACTTAGTTATAAGCATCTTTACAAGTTAAAAATCATAAACAAATTGAAAGGGAAACAATAGGAAACTGTGTTTGAAGACCACACCGTACAAATAGAGAAATAACAGATTCAAACAAATGAGAAAAGAGTCAAAACAAATAAAACATGATAGAATCCTTAAAACAGACAAAGATCAGAACAAGGAGAAATAAAAGAGTCTTGATATTCAATTGTATTTGATTGAACAAGAACTGATAATATATTCATATAACTATTATATAGTAACGTGTACTAGCAATATAATAAACTATATAAAGATAATATCACAAAGATTTCGATAGAAAACAGAGCTCATCAGGTGAAAGTAAAATACCACAGGAAATATGAATCAAACAGGAAAAACAGTCAAATGTATTTTTAAAGGCCAAAAAGGTGATGAAATCCCAAATGGGTGGAAGCTGTCGTTTGGCTGCGGAAGAGGAAAACAAAGTGATTTCCCTGGAAACAAAGTTCAGTTCCTGTCTGACGGCCGCAGATCTATGTTGTGTCCGAGGGAGGAGACCGCCCCCCCCCCCCCCCCCCACCGAGGCCTCAGATAAGGGAGCCATCTTCACCAGCGGCAGAATGAATATGATCCAGAAGAAAAGAGAAAGAAAAACAATGAGCTGCTCATGAAGACCACGGAGGGGGGGGGAGGGGTCGCAGTTAAAATGTGGGAGGGTTGTGGGTCTGTTTCTCAAAGCGTGGGGGGGGGGGGGGGGCAGGATTCTGAACAAGAAGAAGCGAGAAGAGGAAAAGAGGAAGACGACAAAACACGTCAAATCTAAACCGCTCAAACGTCCCGTCGCAAAAACAACCTCAGAAAACCTGCGTCTGAATTTAAAAATTAACAGATTCAACTGAAGCTGAATCCGAACACGTCTGTTTTCCAACTGGAACGATCTCCGTCCACACAAACACGCCGGAGACACAAACACGCCGGAGACACAAACACGCCGGAGACACAAACACGCCGGAGACACAAACACGCCGGAGACACAAACACGCCGGAGACACAAACACGCCGGAGACACAAACACGCCGGAGACACACGTCGATTCTCCACGTGTTCTCCCTGAAGGAGGTCATGTGACGGGGGGGGGGGGCAGCTTGGGCTGAATATGGGGAGAAGGTGTGGCCTTCAGATTGTGACTGTTAGTAGCTGCTGGTTTTAATCTTGAAGTTGATTAGTGTGTGTGTGTGTGTGTGTGTGTGTGTGTGTGTGTGTGTGTGTGTGTGTGTGTGTGTGTGTGTGTGTGCGACACATCGCAGTTCAGTCTCTGTGCACATACCTATGTGCACATAGCCATATCTATGTATCTGTATACATGAAGTATCTGTATACATGAAGTATCTGTATACACGAAGAAACTGTATACACGAAGAAACTGTATACATGAAGTATCTGTATACATGAAGTATCTGTATACACGAAGAAACTGTATACACGAAGAAACTGTATACATGAAGTATCTGTATACATGAAGAATCTGTATACACGAAGAAACTGTATACACGAAGAAACTGTATACATGAAGTATCTGTATACATGAAGAAAAGTATCTGTATACACGATGAAGATACTGTATACAGAAGAATACTGTATACATGAAGAAACTGTATACATGAAGTATCTGTTATACAAGACCATGAAGTTTACTGAACTGTTTGAATCATTCTTGTGGTACAGGAGGCGTGTACAACTGTATACACGAAGTATCTGTATACATGAAGTATCTGTATACATGAAGAAACTGTATACATGAAGAAACTGTATACACGAAGAAACTGTATACATGAAGTATCTGTATACACGAAGAAACTGTATACATGAAGTATCTGTATACATGAAGAAACTGTATACATGAAGAATCTGTATACATGAAGTATCTGTATACATGAAGTATCTGTATACATGAAGAAACTGTATACATGAAGAAACTGTATACATGAAGAAACTGTATACATGAAGTATCTGTATACATGAAGTATCTGTATACATGAAGAAACTGTATACATGAAGAAACTGTATACACGAAGAAACTGTATACATGAAGTATCTGTATACACGAAGAAACTGTATACATGAAGTATCTGTATACATGAAGAAACTGTATACATGAAGAAACTGTATACATGAAGTATCTGTATACATGAAGTATCTGTATACATGAAGAAACTGTATACACGAAGAAACTGTATACATGAAGAAACTGTATACATGAAGTATCTGTATACATGAAGTATCTGTATACATGAAGAAACTGTATACACGAAGAAACTGTATACATGAAGTATCTGTATACATGAAGAAACTGTATACATGAAGTATCTGTTTACATGAAGTATCTGTATACATGAAGTATCTGTTTACATGAAGTATCTGTATACATGAAGTATCTGTATACATGAAGTATCTGTTTACATGAAGTATCTGTATACATGAAGTATCTGTTTACATGAAGTATCTGTATACATGAACAAACTGTGAACATGAAGTATCTGTATACACGAAGAAACTGTATACATGAAGTATCTGTATACACGAAGAAACTGTGAACATGAAGTATCTGTTTACATGAAGTATCTGTATACATGAAGTATCTGTTTACATGAAGTATCTGTATACATGAAGAAACTGTATACATGAAGAAACTGTATACATGAAGTATCTGTATACATGAAGAACTGTTAACATGAAGTATCTGTTACATGAAGAACTGTAACATGAAGTATACTGTATTGAACAAGAACGTATCATACTGTATACATGAAGTATCTGTATACATGAAGTATCTGTTTACATGAAGTATCTGTATACATGAAGTATCTGTTTACATGAAGTATCTGTATACATGAACAAACTGTGAACATGAAGTATCTGTATACACGAAGAAACTGTATACATGAAGTATCTGTATACATGAAGAAACTGTGAACATGAAGTATCTGTTTACATGAAGTATCTGTATACATGAAGTATCTGTTTACATGAAGTATCTGTTTACATGAAGTATCTGTGAACATGAAGTATCTGTATACATGAAGTATCTGTATACATGAAGTATCTGTATACATGAAGTATCTGTTACATGAAGTGAATCTGTATACATGAATAACTGTATACATGAAGTATCTGTTTACATGAAGTATCTGTTTACATGAAGTATCTGTGAACATGAAGTATCTGTATACATGAAGTATCTGTATACATGAAGTATCTATATACATGAAGAAACTGTGAACATGAAGTATCTGTTTACATGAAGTATCTGTATACATGAAGTATCTGTATACATGAAGTATCTGTATACATGAAGTATCTGTTTACATGAAGTATCTGTTTACATGAAGTATCTGTGAACATGAAGTATCTGTATACATGAAGTATCTGTATACATGAAGTATCTGTATACATGAAGTATCCCACCTTCTGTATGACGTCCTACAGAAGGTGGGTGCGGCGCCTGAAGAGGAGCCAGAGGACCCTGGGGTCCTGATTGAGGGCGTGGAGGTCCTCAGTGGTTTGGGTAACATTGCGATTGCCTGTGCTCGGCTCTTTGGACTGATATACTATCTGAACCTGAGCTACCCACCAGAGCTCAAAGGCACTTTTGAAGTCCTGCAGAAGATTCTCCTGAACCTGGATGGGCAGAGGTTGTCCTCCAAGGCACAGTTCCTGAAAAACAAGCTTCTGCAGTGAAGAAGCTTGAAGAAGACTCATAGAAGCCTGTTATTTGTACATATATCTGATGTCTTTCTTTGTTTTTTGTTTTGAAATTTCAAAATTTGAAAGTCAATTTTTTTCAAAAAGACTATTTCATTTAGTTTGCGCAATGGACTGAGACTGTTGTTGAAGATTGAAAAGTCTCCTACGTGTGTGTGTGTGTGTGTGTGTGTGTGTGTGTGTGTGTGTGTGTGTGTGTGTGTGTGTGTGTGTGTGGGTGTGTGTGTGTGTGTGTGTGGGTGGAGCCGACACACAGCATTGTTTTTGAACACACATCTACACAGATTTTACTACATGGACAATTGTGTCTTTTCTGTGAGTGGAGCGTTATACTCGCACACGAACACACAATGAACGCCTTCTCTTAAATGTTAAATAGAATAAATACACCAGTAATGTTTATAGACTCTTTTACTGTAGTTTTTACACTACTGATTTATTTTTATTTTTTTTGGGCAGTGCACGACACGTGTTGTAATAATTCAGTGTTTAAAATGGTGTTAAAATGCATATTGTTGTAGTCATGCACACATCATTTTATTATGGGCCAAGAATATTTGGTGGTTTTCAATGTCTATTTTATTGCATTTTTATAAATGGGTTCAAAAAGTTGAATTGTTGCACTTAGAGTTTTAAAACTTGAAATGACAGAAGTCATGCACACATCCTGAAATATATTTGATAGGCTGTTTTGTTATTTTATAAATTGTTGTTGTTTTAAATCAAGTTTTTAAAACAATTTAAACAGATTTGCTCAGAATTCAGAAACACGTGATCACTGTTGGTATCTCAGTAGCTCAGATGATCGGAGGAGGCGACCCAACAGGAAACCGCGCTACGTTAAACAGGAAACAACAAGTGTGTAGTGTACATCGTAGGATCCGATGGTCTGTGGAGATTTGAATGATCGTTAGTGAAGATGGAACCGACCGACGTGCTGCTTCGTCAAGAGTTCAAAGTTATGAATAAGGTTTAAATATGAAGCCGAGGGCGAGTGAACACAGAGTTGAGGCAAAAAAAACCCCTCTTGGATACAAAACCTCCTGAAAGTGAGGTAAAAATAAAATCACGAGAAATCGTTCGAAGTGAGTCAAATCAGAAATAAAACGGACCGATGACATCATTTGTGTTGTCCGTGTGGAGTCGTCTGTTGTCGTCAGTCTGTGGTTGTTAGTTGTGTGTTTGTGTGTCTGTGTTGTATCATCTCTGACCCGCAGATGACCGAGCGCTGCAATCTCATTAGCTGTGACTGGTTTTCTGCTCCTCTGTTCTCCATCACACTTTAACTCCACCATTACTCCTCGACAGCGGCAGGAAACAGAAGAAGAGATGAGGATGAATAAATGAGACGCTGCCACACGCTGATGAAATTAATTATTAACGTCCTAAAAATCAGGCTTTTAGTGATGTCCCCCCCCCACCACCACCAACACCAACACCAACACCAACATGGTCAAACCTCAGACCAACAAACACAACAGACAAACAACATTAACAGGAAGTGACGAGACCTTATCGCACGTCTCATACATTCGAGAGGAGGAAACAACAACAAATTAAAATCACAAACACCACCTGCTCCATGTTAGCAGATGGGACATGGATCAAACTACAAAGTTAAAAGTAAATAAATGTTTGTCAAAGATGGTTTGTGTCGTTGTAGGTCGTCCGTCTCACATCTGAGATGCTCATTGATTCTAAACGTACTGGAAGGTAAAGTAGATATTAAAAATCATTTTAAGCTGCAGAGGAGAAAAACAACACTTGAATTTCCAGCTCATGAAGACGTTAGGTTTCATTTCCAGCTCATGAAGACGTTAGGTTTCATTTCCAGCTTATCTCACTTTCATTTCCATAGAATGAGAACCACCCCCCCCCCCCCCCCCCCCCCCCCTATTAACCTGAATAGAAAGCTACAGTTAGGTCGTCTGTGGTCGTGTCTTCATCCTGTTGTTCAGAAATCAGGTGAAGCAAGATTTCTCTGAGTCGTTAACAAAAACAGACGAGTTACAACAGTTGGATGATGAATTCAGAACATGTCTGAACACCTTGTTTCTGAAACCTGGTCTGTGTGTGTGTGTGTGTGTGTGTGTGTGTGTGTTGTGTGTGTGTGCTTGTCGCAGATCTAATAACATGTATTTTATGTATGTAAACATGTAAACATTCTGTTCTAGTCTTAATAAACTGTGACTAAACGGAAACATATTTATTTACACATGTGAGTTTCTTCACGGTCCAGTAGACTAAATGAGAAGGAAGTGAAAGTTCAAGAGAAGAAGAAACTTTCCCACGTTCACACGTTCGATGGTGATTCATCTGCACCTGCAGCCAACGGCCGAACACAGGAAGGGGCCGGGTCCGAGCTGAAAGGGCTCCCAGAACACAGCTTTACTACGAGAAGACAGAGTACTACGAGAACACAGTACTACGAGAAGACGAGTACTACGAGAAGACGTAGTACTACGAGAAGAAAGATGTAGTACTACGAGAAGACGTAGTACTACGAGAAGACGTAGTACTACGAGAAAGAGTATACTACGAGAAGACGTAATACTACGAGAAGAAAGACGTAGTACTACGAGAAGAAAGACGTAGTACTACGAGAAGAAAGACGTAGTACTATAAGAAGAAAGACGTAGTACTACGAGAAGACGTAATACTACGAGAAGACGTAATACTATGAGAAGAAAGACGTAGTACTACGAGAAGACGTAGTACTACGAGAAGACGTAATACTACGAGAAGACGTAGTACTACGAGAAGACGTAATACTACGAGAAGACGTAATACTACGAGAAGACGTAATACTAAGAAGAAAGACGTAGTACTACAGAATAAACTATGTAATACTACGAGAAGACGTAATACTACGAGAAGAAAGACGTAGTACTACGAGAATAAAGATGTAATACTACGAGAAGATGTAATACTACGAGAAGAAAGATGTAATACTACGAGAAGAAAGACGTAGTACTACGAGAAGACGTAATACTACGAGAAGACGTAATACTATGAGAAGAAAGACGTAGTACTACGAGAATAAAGATGTAATACTACGAGAAGACGTAATACTATAAGAAGAAAGACGTAGTACTACGAGAATAAAGATGTAATACTACGAGAAGACGTATACTATAAGAAGAAAGACGTAGTACTACGAGAAAGATGTAATACTACGAGAAGATGTAATACTACGAGAAGAAAGATGTAATACTACGAGAATGAAGTTGTAATACTATGAGAATGAAGTTGTAATACTATGAGAATGAAGTTGTAATATTACTGTATGTGTTACAGGGTGAATATCAGAGGACCAGTCTGTGTTAATATAAGTTTCATTAGTAATAAAATACTTTGTCACATCAGCTCCTCGGGATCATTAATATATATAATCTGTATAAAACTCACTAAACTGAAGTTCTGTGCTGAAAGTGTTGATTGACACATTCTGTGTTTCTCCTTTACCAGAGTTCCTGAACACATCGTGAGTCTCTGTTGTGAATGAAGTGAATCTTCTTTTTATTTCATTGATTGATCTCGCTCTGGTTTATTTAGAACAACCAAAGTGGGTGGAGTCTGAAACACGACTTCCTGTTCCTCATATCCTTGACGGTAAGTTGGGAAACATAAACTCCCTGAACAGACAAAAGAGAAGTTTTCATAAAACCTCAGTCAGCTGACCTGTCTGTCAGGAAATCTGCTCTTATGAAACTCACCAGATTACACAATGTTTAATATATATTATGTATATATATATATATTACACACATACATGTTGCATATTATACATATATTACATATTATAAATTTAAATACGTATATATGTTTTTATCTTCTCGTCGTGTTTCTGGTCGTATTAAAGACACATGTAGTAATTATTAATATTTCAGAGCAAAGTAGAGATTGGAGAAAAGTAAAAAGAAGCTTTTCTCAGATTTGATCTTGTGAATCTCTGGAGAAGCTCATCGATATAAACATAAACTGTGTTAATGAATGAATATCATCCAGATGTGTGGTTCATTGTCTCAGTGGTGCAGAGGAACACAGATGCTTCAGGATTCACACTCAGCCTCCGTCACAGGAGTTTGGTTCTTTTTGTGTTTTAATGTTGTTGTTTTTTTGACACAACAAATACTTTTGATTTTCAAACTACATTGTCGATAATAGATAAGTGAAAAGAACACGGTGCCATCACAGTTACATTGTGTTGTTGTCTACAGCAGTTCAGTGACTCCCACACGAGACTTCAACATCCGATCCGTGCCAGGGGGGTGTCCTAATAAAGTGCTCGCTGAGCCAAAAGTGGTGAATCATTCAGTCCTCAAGGTTTTGTTTATCTCAGAAGCTTTTAGTGCGTTGAGTTTATCACAATACTGCCTCCCTGTGGCTGCAGGATAGAACTACAACTCAAGACCACAACACACACACACACACACACACACACACACACACACACACACACATTGCTAAACAGGAGAGAGCTTTATCTATACAGTATTTTTCTCAGCCAGCAGACCTGAAGTCCTGATTTGAACTTTCAGAGGACAGATCTCGTCTCAGCTGCTGTCGGAGCGTTTTCTCCACGAATCACAGAAGAGTCACGACAAACCTCTGAGATAAGAATCGTCCTGAGTCTCGCTGACGACTCTGTGGCTAACGGGAAATCGAGCGGCGGACTAATCATCTCAAATTGGAGACTTCCGCCCAATCTTCTGGAGAAGTGGCATCGACCTCCACGCCTCCCTGAAGAGGCCCCGTTTGGTTCCTGTCTGACTGATGCTTTGATGATGAAGCATGGGGGGGGGGGGGGGGGGGGGGTGTGTTCTGTGAGTTCCATGTTGTCAGCAGGAATCTCTGGAGGGGTCGGGGTCAGGTGAGGGAGGGCTTCGGTTGGTATTTTACTCGGTTGTAGTCATCGACGGTGGTTTCTACCGGAGGCGTCTTCCAGTATTCCTCCAGACCCAGAGCCAGGCACAGAGCGATGGCCGCCATCTGCAGTCGAGATTCCGCAAGAAAGTTCAAAACCTGGATCAGCTTATGAAAGAAATCACGGTATAGTTTCTATACTACGACATTTTCATCACATTTTTGACGCCTCACAATGAAGCATCAAGGTGTATTTCAGTGTCTGTATTTTACCGCGATGGTGGCGAACGCTGAAATGATTCCGATCCTGAGTTTTAGGGGGAAGCTCAGGTAGCTCTTCAGGACGGGGCCGCAGGGCTGCCGCACACAGAGGTCACAGGTCAAAGGTCACGAAGGGAGCATCTCCCACAGCAGTGTTTGTGAAACTGTACGTTTGAATAAGAACAAACAAGGGAAGTAAAGCGACGGCGGAATCACCTCAGAGTGAACCCATAAGTCATCAGTGGACTGTGGGGTCGGAGGGTGCAGGTCGCGCTCCACCCTCACGCAGGGCTCCTCGGAGCTCCGGTTTCCAGGCCGAGAGCTGAGGAGGAGAGAAGAGCAACAACACTTCAGGACCAGAGCCTCAAACATTAAGAGTTTCTCGTGTTCCTCCGTCTGACCTCAGCTGCAGGTCGGAGGTGGGAGGAGTCGGCGAGCAGAGGCAGGAAACAGGAAGTTGATCGTCCCAGTCTTCAAAACTCCTCAAACCACAACACGAGTCCTGAGACACAAATATCATGAGGAGTTTGAAATAAGAGTTTCAGCCACGACCGTGTCTCTTGTTGTTATTAATTCACAGTGAGAGAGCGAAGGACTCAACTGAAGCCTGGAGTTTGTTCAGCTGACTCTGGATGAAACGTTCCGCTCTGTGAAGAGGGGTCACGTTCAGAAACACCTCGTCCACCGCGCCGCTCATCTGCCGCACACAACCACACACAACCACACACAACCACACAACCACACAACACACAGAGCTCCTCATATCGAGTTCGATCACAGCATCGAAACATCGTCACACTGCGACTCAAAGTACAGGGGGGGGGGGGGGGGGGGGGGGGGGTGACAGAAGATTGTATTACCTGAGCCTGAACATGAACCAGCGGAGAGGCGACGACCATCAGAGCCACGAACTCCACGAAGATCAGAGCAGAGAACTGTGGGAGGAGATCACAGGTTAGTGTGTGTGTGTGTGTGTGTGTGTGTGTGTGTGTGTGTGTGTGTGTGTGTGTCTCACCACCAGCAGCAGAGGTTTCAGGTCTAAAGACGCAGCACAGACGCCCAGAACAGACAGAAGCACAGTGATGGGACCAAACACCTGGAGGACGAGTAAACCATCACTACTGGACAACTGGTTGAACAACTGGGAGGGAGAGAGAGAGATCAGATGAGGATTTAGTGAATTTAAATGTGGTTTCATGACTTTTGGAGGAATGAATTTCTTTAAAGAGACTATAAATAAATATTAATAAATCATTTAAACCTGTGGAAACAAGTTAATTGATGTTTCCTCTCAGAGTCTGAAGCTTCCTGTTTGTTCCATGTTTCATTGGATCTGTAATTTAAAGAACTTAGTCTGTCATACGTACGTGGGCGGAGTCTACCTGTACTTGACTCCTATTGGCTTGTAGACGGTATCTGATGTGGGCGTGTTGTCAAATATCAGAATTCTGAAAGCTCGACACTCTAAAAAGTCCATAAATGAAGCGTCTCTAAATGTGTTGGATTAACGTTTTAAAGTTTGTGTCTCGTTCATTTAAAAATCGACCTAAAGGAATCAGTTACCACGGCAACCGGGATGTTGCCGTCGATGGAGGAGAACCCGACGCCGATCATCACGACACCCGACGCCTGCGGAGACAATGGAGGGAAACAACCGTCAGAACGAATCGCAGACGTTTCTCTGAAAGTCTGACGTGACGCTGCCGTCGAGTTAATCTGAAACATGCACAGTAATTATGTGTAATCAGCTGATGTCGTGTAAACAATAAAAACCCAGCAGCCAAACAGGAAGCAGGGAAACAGGAGCCAGGAAAACACAAATACACACAATGGAAAGTTTTCAGTGAGAAACACAAACATGGTCTCGACACTTTTACTACGAAGCTCATGAGGATCATTTATCATCGGGTTGAACGTTGGAGACGAGGAAATCATATATTTACCATTTGATACTTAATATGAAGGGGATTGAAAAGTAAAGGTCAAAATACAAAGAGACACTAATAGCAATTACAGATGTTATGCTAATTTGTTACATGAACAAAAAATGTGTTTCATCAACAAACATAAAATTGAATAAATATAAATTTAATACAAACTTTGCTATTATTTTTTGTTTATCTATTTATTTAAAAGAATTTAAATTGTAATTTACCTTTAAATATTATATGTCAGATACAATGTTCAATAAATGTGATAAAAACGAGAAAATATAAAAAAAATTAATATATATAAATATAAAAGTTAAGCTAAAGAGGCAGATTAATGTAAAATTTTTAAAAAGCGAGTGGACAGGTCGTCAGCAGCGTAGAGCAGAGTCTCGTCAGCGTAACATGAAACAAACAGTTTCTCCTGAAGATTCAAAGAAACAGCTGCTGATCAAATGTACAGTAGAAAACATAAACATACATTAATATGCATTTTAAATAAATAAAAAGTCGTGTGAGAAGTGAAGTAAAACTTCAAACATCACGTGTCTCGGACATAAAGAGACTGAATCACATTGAATATGAAACCAGGAGATACCAGAACAAATTATTTATTATAACAATGTAATAGATTATTTTTATACGCCTTAAAATGTAATCAATTCGACACCAGATGAGCAGCGTTTAAATTTAACGTCTAAAAACAATGAAACCTGAACAAAGCTTCAGAAGAAACAAGTTCCTTTTTTAAAGTGATAAATTAAATTAACTTGGAAATGAAGTGATTTAAAATGATCATGAAATATGTTCATCAATATTAGTTAAAGTTAAACTTAGTTACATCACAATGAAACTAAAACATTAATCTCTACCAGTGGACATGTGACACGTGAAGAATCTCACACACAAACTTGCTGGTTTTAAAAAGTGGCTACATTAATAAAGTTTATTATTATTATTATCAATGTGATGAGGATGTTCGCAGCGAGCGGCTAGCAGATAGCATTTAAAGGTTAGCTTACCATTAGCAACACAGTGACACAGATGGCGAGTCCTCGTAAGTAACTTCTGCATCGAGCCATGACTGAGAGCCTGAGAGGGGAGAGCTGGAATAGAAACAGAGCCGAGCTGTGTGTGTCTGTCTGTCTGTGTGTGTGTGTGTGTGTGTGTGTGTGTGTGTGTGTCTGTGTGTGTGTGTGTGTGTGTGTGTGTGTGTGTGTGCGTGCGTGTGATGGATGTTTAAACCTCAAGAGTGTTTGGCTGCTGAACGAAGAACATGACCAAGTTTGGAAGAGTGGAAGATGAGGAGAGAGGAGAGAGGAGAGGAGGAGAGGAGAGGAGGAGAGAGCAGAGGAGGAGACGAGAAGGAGACAAGTGGAGGAGAGAAGAAGAGGAGGAGAGGAGGAGGAAGGGAAAGGAGAAGAGGTTATTCCAGGGGAAATTAGATCAAATTAAGAGGAAGAGAGAAATTGAAAAAGAAAGACGAAGAGATGTAAGAAAAACAGGAAGTGAAGAGAGAACGACTGATGGAAAAGGAGAAGGAAACAAATATCAAACAATATATCTTTATTTACATGTTTTGAAAAACAAGTTGAAACTGTCCGTGTTGCTTGGCAACCAGCAGACTGAACAGCCCCCCCCCCCCCCCGGCTTCTTAACGACTTCCTGCATCGTTTCCCCGTCTCCTCACAAACCAACTGTTTCCTTCGGAGGACGCGTTCTACGAAGAAACTCGAGGCTGAACTGAGACGTTCTGGACTTCTGTGATCGTCCTGAGCTGAAGTTCCACAGAACGCTTTCAACAAGTCGTTAGACGTTGAGCTGAAGCGTGAGAACGAACTCCTCGTCGGCCTTCGTCATTATCTCCTGCACTGCATCATGGGTGGTTTCTGTTTATTATGGGATGTCTGGTATTAACACCTTTATAGTGTGGCAGAATAAAACATTTTAACAACAGATTCAGTTTCTCTTAAACTCAGCGAGGAGTAAAACTCGGATGGAATTCAGCCGAGTGGTTAAACAGAGCCGTGTTTAGTTTAGACTAAAAATAACTGAAGAGGACAGAGTGAGTGTGAGTGTGTGTTGTGTGTGTGTGTGTGTGTGTGTGTGTGTGTGTGTGTGTGGTGTGTGTGTGTGTGTGTGTATGTTTCAACGATCAGCTGTGTCAACCCCCCCCCACCACCACACACACACACACGCACGCAGTGACGATAAAACTTGAGCTGCACAAACATGTGACGGACGAAGTGGAACATTCTCATCAGTCATTGTTGGACGAGTGTGTCATCAACATTTCAGCCTCCAGGGGGCGCTGTGAGTGGGCATTCGGAGCAACAGTAGAATTTAGTTGAAACCATCGACTTGGGATTCGTTTTTTGATGATATAAAAACTCAACATTCAACCACTTCACTTGTGACACAGACAGAACAGACAGAACAGACAGAACTTCCCTTCGTCATTTATTGTCTTTAAACATCTGGAACAGTGATAAACATCATTATCGGCAGCAGGAACACGACGGGTTCTTCATGACAAGATCAGGTCAGCGACACTCAGCGGGGGGGCTGGGGTCAGTGTGAGGTCCTCACAGGTCCACAGGGAACATTCAAGGGTGATAAATTCATGAATTTTCATTTTTATTTTGGAGACACGATTCAAAGTGCAAAGGGAAAAAGACGAAATAAAAGAAGTTTAGCTTCACAACATTTCACCACCGCTCAGAAACGTTTATAACAGAAACATCGACCAGATGGAATATTCTGTAACGGATAACAAATGTGAAATTCAAGGTTTATTGTTCTATGATAAAAATTGATTTTAAAGGAATTATTTAATATGATTTGAAAATATTTTACAGCAGCAGAACACGACTTTAGAGCAGCGTCCCTATGGAAGCCCATTACTGCGCAAAAAGAACACGTACCAAAAAATATGACATTGCAAATATGTAACTTTCTTTAATCATAATACATATAAATGTAACTATTTTAATGCACCATAGGGTCACATTGCACAAATAAAAGTCTTTGATACATACGAGTGACTTTTGCCTTATTTTTTTGTTATTTATATTTTTGCGAAGGAATGGATTTTATAGATAACAGTTCTATAACTTGAAAAAAACCTAGAAAGCTCATTCCCACACAAACAATATATAACCAAAAATATAAGTGATTGCAATAATGTCAAAAATGATAACGACATTTAAGCCAATCATAACGCACATACCATTTCAATGGACACAATGCATGTATACAAAAAGTAACTTCCCGAGAAACTGAATTTTACATTAAATGCAACAACTTTTTTTTATTTCTTTATGGCAGTAATGGGCTTCCATACTTAATAAGCCTAAAACAACATGACGATTTTAAATTTTTGACATTTAACATTTTCCAGGGTTTTGATCTTTGAGGCCTCGTGAGTGGAAACGAGTTTGAGTTTTAATTTTGACATGAGAAGTTGTTCTGTAAAATCATGTGGCAGCTTTTGTACGTTTAGGGAACACGACGAGTTTTCAGATCGTCCGATTCAGTGGATCAATAATTCATTTCCTGTTTCGTCTCCAGGGAACCATTTAAATAATTTATTTCATAATCATGATCAATAAATCCAAACTGTGAACTGTCCAGAAACAGAGATAATGACATATTAGCTTATAACTCAAAGTGTTCCTTCACAATAAAACCGCAGGTGAAATTACAGAAGCACTGAGGTTAGGTAGATGTTGCACGGGTCATTTGGGCACAGCTGATTGGCCGTTGCGAGGCAGCGAGGGCGGGGCCTCAGGCGTTAGTCGTGGTGGCGCCGGCGTCCTTCCGGCGGATCTGACAGTAGAGAATCATGGCGAAGGCCATGCCGAAGATCTGCAGAGACCAGAAGCCGTGAGACATTCTACATCCTGTCATCACACGTGCTTATCAACACTAACCTGGAGAAATCGTATAAACATGGACGTAGACTTCGGGTTCGTAAAGTGAAGCAGATGTGTCTTCTGTGTAATGACCAGCAGGGGGCGACTCCACTGGTCGTTTCTATAGAAGTCTATGAGAAAATAACTCGACTTCTCACTTTATAACTTCTTCAGTTCAGCTGATGTTCATTGAGATTAATAACAACAATAATAATAGATATACATGATAAACATTATTTCTTGTGTTAATTATTCCTGAATATTTGAATATTTCACAGATAAAATAAACTATAAAGAATAAACAGTGTGATGTGAGTTACAATATATGCAATGGTATTTCTGTTGTAGTTCCCTTGTTTGCCCAGTAGGTGGTAAGTGGATTTTTCAGGTGTAGTGTGTTTGTTTGTTTGTTTGTTTGTTTGTATACAACTGTGTGTAGATGAATGCAGGTCATATTGATGATGGACCAGATGATTGTAAACAAACGCTGTTGATTGTCGTCACATGTGTGTGTGTGTGTGTGTGTGTGTGTGTGTGTGTGTGTGTGTGTGTGTGTGTGTGTGTGTGTGTGTGCGCGCACTGACCAGCAGGATGGCGATGGCGAAGGCGATTCCCAGGATGACCGTCATGTGTTGCTCCATCAGACCGATGATTTTTTCACCACAAGGCTGCAGGTGAGACAACAACATCATCATCATCATCATCATATCATCATCTTCATCTTCATCATCATCATGAAGTTCCTCTTCTCTGTCTTTGAATCAAAAGCAGAGAAGAGAAGCGTCTCCATGGCGATGAGCTACGAGCTCTGACATCCTCTCACCTCGTTGTAGACGGCGGCCGACTTGCAGTCTGGTTCTGTTCGGTTGCAGCGACACGAGTCTGGAACCTTGGTCCAGTCGGACGGTCCGTTCACGAGACCACAACATTTCAGCTGGAAGAGAAACACACGACGAATCCGTCCAATCAAACGACAGCCGGGAACTTAAAGGTCCCACAGATGTTCTGACGAGGAGTTGATCCAGTTTCTGGACGTGACCTCGTCTGCAGAGCCGGTGACCTCACACCTCGACCCTCAGCCCTCAGGCCAACAGTGTGCAGCTTCCTGTCCTGACCGGTGCATGTTGCCCTCTGGTGGATTCATATGGTAACTACAGCCTGACTGGTTCATGTGTAGGCTTCACGTTTTATGAACATTTAACACATTAATATTGTTTTTGAAGTTTAACGTGATTGATTAATCGTGTATTTGTGTTTTCTTTTTATTTATAGTTATTTATGATAAAGTTTATAGTTAAACTGTAAAATATCAAACTGGAACATTTCTTTGTCATGAAGATTTAATAACAACATCTCTGAGTGAGTTACCTGACGCTGCAGCTTCTCCAAATCCTCCCTCACATCTAGTGGTTGTTTCGAGAGCGGAGTGAACTTCTCCAGACGCTCCTTCACCCAGTCCTTCACCTTTACACACACAGAGACACACACACACACACAGAGACACACACACACACACACACTTTGATTATCTCAACAAAGTGAAGAAATGAACGACGTCTTCAGGACAGATTCACTTCCTGTTTTACCTTCGACTCGCCCACAGCTCCCATGATTCCTGCTGCCAGCAGGAGGATGAAGATGAGGAGGAGGGAGATGAAGAACTGAGACAAAAAGAGGGAGGAGTCAGTATTGAAATGAAATAGCAAGAACATTTTATAGAAATGCAGTGAAACACACATTCACATTATTTTACAATAGTTCAACCTTAAATAAAGTGTTTTTACCCCCAAAAAAGAATCTGATAAATAAAGTTGTAATTTGAACGTGTGAGAACGTGAGAGAACATAAGAGAACATGAGAGAACGTGAGAACGTGTGAGAACGTGTGAGAACGTGAGAACGTGAGAGAACGTGAGAGAACGTGTGAGAACGTGAGAGAACGTGTGAGAACGTGCGAGAACGTGCGAGAACGTGCGAGAACGTGCGAGAACGTGAGAGAACGTGAGAGAACATGAGAACATGAGAGAACGTGTGAGAACGTGTGAGAACGTGTGAGAACGTGAGAGAACGTGAGAGAACATGTGAGAACATGTGAGAACATGTGAGAACGTGAGAGAACGTGAGAGAACGTGAGAGAACGTGAGAGAACGTGAGAGAACGTGAGAGAACGTGAGAGAACGTGAGAGAACGTGTGAGAACGTGAGAGAACGTGAGAGAACGTGAGAGAACGTGAGAGAACGTGTGAGAACGTGAGAGAACGTGAGAGAACGTGAGAGAACGTGTGAGAACGTGTGAGAACGTGTGAGAACGTGAGAGAACGTGAGAGAACGTGTGAGAACGTGTGAGAACGTGTGAGAACGTGAGAGAACGTGAGAGAACGTGAGAGAACGTGAGAGAACTGTGAGAACATGTGAGAAACGTGAGAGAACTGAGAGAACTGAGAACGTGAGAGAACGTGAGAGAACGTGAGAGAACGTGAGAGAACGTGTGAGAACGTGTGAGAACGTGTGAGAACGTGAGAGAACGTGAGAGAACGTGAGAGAACATGTGAGAACATGTGAGAACATGTGAGAACATGAGAGAACATGAGAGAACGTGAGAGAACGTGAGAGAACGTGAGAGAACGTGAGAGAACGTGAGAGAACGTGAGAGAACGTGAGAGAACATGTGAGAACGTGAGAGAACGTGAGAGAACGTGAGAGAACGTGAGAGAACGTGTGAGAACGTGAGAGAACGTGAGAGAACATGTGAGAACATGAGAGAACATGAGAGAACATGTGAGAACATGAGAGAACATGTGAGAACATGTGAGAACATGTGAGAACATGTGAGAACATGTACATGTGAGAACATGTGAGAACATGTGAGAACATGTACATGAGAGAACATGTGAGAACGTGTGAGAACATGTGAGAACATGTACATGTGAGAACGTGTGAGAACGTGTGAGAACATGTGAGAACGTGTGAGAACGTGTGAGAACGTGTGAGAACGTGTGAGAACATGAGAGAACGTGTGAGAACGTGTGAGAACGTGAGAGAACATGTGAGAACATGTACATGTGAGAACGTGTGAGAACGTGTGAGAACATGTGAGAACGTGTGAGAACGTGTGAGAACATGTGAGAACATGTACATGTGAGAACGTGTGAGAACATGTGAGAACGTGTGAGAACGTGTGAGAACGTGTGAGAACATGAGAGAACGTGTGAGAACGTGAGAGAACATGTGAGAACATGTGAGAACATGTACATGTGAGAACGTGTGAGAACGTGTGAGAACGTGAGAGAACATGTGAGAACATGTGAGAACATGTGAGAACATGTACATGTGAGAACGTGTGAGAACATGAGAGAACGTGTGAGAACATGTGAGAACATGTGAGAACATGTACATGTGAGAACGTGTGAGAACATGTGAGAACATGTGAGAACATGAGAGAACATGTGAGAACGTGTGAGAACATGAGAGAACATGTGAGAACGTGTGAGAACATGAGAGAACATGTGAGAACATGAGAGAACATGTGAGAACGTGTGAGAACATGAGAGAACATGTGAGAACGTGTGAGAACGTGTGAGAACGTGTGAGAACATGAGAGAACGTGTGAGAACATGGGAGAACATGTGAGAACGTGTGAGAACATGAGAGAACGTGTGAGAACATGGGAGAACATGTGAGAACGTGTGAGAACATGAGAGAACGTGTGAGAACATGTACATGTGAGAACGTGTGAGAACGTGAGAGAACGTGTGAGAACATGTGAGAACGTGTGAGAACATGTGAGAACATGTGAGAACATGTACATGTGAGAACGTGTGAGAACATGTGAGAACATGAGAGAACATGTGAGAACGTGTGAGAACATGAGAGAACATGTGAGAACGTGTGAGAACATGAGAGAACATGTGAGAACATGAGAGAACATGTGAGAACGTGTGAGAACATGAGAGAACATGTGAGAACGTGTGAGAACGTGTGAGAACGTGTGAGAACATGAGAGAACGTGTGAGAACATGGGAGAACATGTGAGAACGTGTGAGAACATGAGAGAACGTGTGAGAACATGTGAGAACGTGTGAGAACGTGTGAGAACATGAGAGAACGTGTGAGAACATGAGAGAACATGAGAGAACATGAGAGAACATGTGAGAACATGTGAAGACTCCCACCAGCAGCAGCATGCACTGGTTCTCTCTGATGGCTCCACAGCAGCCCAGGAACCCGAGCAGCATGATGATGACGCCGATGGCGATCATCAGGTCGATGCCAGGAAGAGACTCGTTAGTGATCTGCACACAAGAGGAGGAGGTGGGGGGGGGGGGTTTCAGCTGCCACTCAGACTTCATATGTGATAATTAAACAATTATTAAATTTAGAGTCTCACCTGGTTTCCATCCTTATTGACTTTCAGGTAGATGGACACGCCCAGAATGATGCAACCACTCAGCTGGAGGGAGGGGGGGGGGGGGGGGGGAGGTTTAACCACTTGTTAATTTACAGATTAACATTTTCACATTAACATTTTGTAATATTGTTTCATATTCATATTTTATATTTCTAAAGAATAAGCTCAAAAAGTACAAAACAGATCAGTGGGTTTCAACCATTTTGACACGTTAAAATGTATATAAAATACAAAATGTGAGAAAAGAGATTTTATAGGATGATTCGAGAGAAAATTACTCGATAACAAAAATAAAATAATCATCAGTTGCCGGCCTGAACGTTAACGTCTCTTAAATCAGTGTTTCAGTTGTAGATGAAACACTGAAGGAAACGTTGCTCGGATCATTCTCTGTGCTCACAATGGAACAAGTGAAGCCACCACACCCTGAGTGTACGCACACACACAGACACACACACACACACACACACACACCCTGACCAGTGAGCCCAGTTTTCTTTGTGCACATTTAAAACTCCTGAAGTCGGACAGAAACCCATCCTGCTGGTTCCTGTGGCGTCGCATGGAGAACCCCCCCCCCGTCAGTCACACTCCTGAAGGGGGTTTCGTGTCCCGAGGGGATTTCAGCCACTAACTGAAGCTCAGACTGTTTGAACGACAAACAGTGACGTCGCCCGTCTGCAGGTGGAAACATCACCTGAGGAAACATCACCTGAGGAAACATCACCTGAGGAAACATCACCTGAGGAAACATCACCTGAGGAAACATCACCTGAGGAAACATCACCTGAGGAAACATCACCTGAGGAAACCGTCCAATCAACAGCGAGTTCCACATGAGCCGAAGAGGACGCCGTTAAACTTAGGTGTGGATGTAGATTATGACGATTTGTGTAAATATATAAGAATAAAAAAAACTTGTAGCCACTATTGACTTTTATAATGTTGCAATAAACGACCAGTCGATGACTTTACTTTTATCTTTGTGTAAATAAAGTCTCCTACAGACGACAATGAAATCAAAATATCTCAGATACAAACGCTGCCACTTCATCAGCCTCAGCTGTCAATCATGACGTCTCAGCCGGTTTTTAATTTTTTTTAAATCATCAAATAACTTTTTTACCTCTAATTTGATTTAGTTTGGTCCCATCTGCTAACATGGAGGAGGTTTATGATCTGTACTGCAGCCGGGCAGGAGTTGTGAGTCCTTGTCAGGAGTTGTGTGTGTTTGTTATCTCAGAGTTAAATCTATAATCTGTGGTTAAACCTGCGTTTGCGTCACCGCTCAGAAACCAACAGGAAACCTGCAGAGCCACATAGTGAGGACGGAAGTCAGCAGGTCTGAACTCGCTGCCGCTCGACTGCATACGACACTGATCCCAGATCAGGAGGAACTGGAAACACAAGTAACACCATCTCCAGTAGATCAACATTACAGAAGATCACTTCCAGTTAATCTGGAGGAGATTTGATCTGGATTTCAGTTGATCTAGATAATATAAACTGATTAAGCTTATTTATATAATGAATCATGATTACAGTTAATCTGGATTCCACTTCCTTTCTCTTTAATAAGATGATTTGAGTGAAGATGTTTACAGCTGAGATCGTTCAACATGGAAGTTTACACCAGTTCACACGTGGAGGCTGAACAGAGAGTAATTCTGGTGATAATAAAACTAAGTGGTTCATTGTGTCGGGGGGGGGGGGGGGGGGGGGGTGACTCAGTTACACACTGGTTGTGAGTCAGTGGATTAACTCTTGTGGTGGATTTGTTTCGAAAGCAGCAGCAGACGAGACGTCGGCATTTCACAAGTCACCACACACACAAAACAACAGGGAGGTGTGTCCCGGTTGGTTCTGGATTCAATTCACACAGAAAGAACTGGACGACTGACAGATCGACCAATGAGAACACTCCCTACAGATCGACCAATGAGAACACTCCCTACAGATCGACCAATGAGAACACCACGTCCAAATCTATTTAAGTTCATTCAACCGTGGAAGAAAAATATCACTGGATGTTTCTAAATGGCTCGTTCTCACGCAGGAGGCCGCAAACGGTCAACCAATCACAACAGAGTGGACCAGCTGACCAATCAGAGCAGACTGGGCTCTATCAGGCGGGGGGGGGGGGGGGTCTTAAAGAGACAGGAGGTTTGAGACAGAGGCTGAAAAGAGGAGTTGCAGCGATGGACAGTCTGAGGACAGTGAGGACATTTCACTGTAATAACACTAATTGAACTTATCAACCTGAGTATGAGCAGAATGTGTCCTTTTCAATAGTGAACCACTGACTTCAGATCAGTGTTTTTGTTCCTCAGATATCAAGATGTCAGAGTCCAGAATGATCCTCAGCTCCGGACCATCGAGAGCAAAGACACAAATAAATGTACAGAACCAAACAGGAATATGTTCAAAGCTTAAATTCAGATCGTTTAAACCTTGAATTTAAATTAATATTTTTAATTTAGTATACTTTGATTATATATGACAGTTTCATCCCCCAGGCCATAAGACTTTTAAACTCCTCCAATCAGTCATAACTCTGCACCTTAGCATATTTGCACTATTGCATATTTGCACTATTGCACACACTTGCACTATTTGTTTTCTTTTTTCTTTAGGTGTATATATATATATTTTAGATATGTATATTTTATTTTAAATTTTGATTGAGCATTGTTATAAGAGAGCCTGAGACCCAAGCATTTCATTGCAAGCGACTGCTTAATGTTATCGTTGTGCATATGACAATAAACTCTTGAATCTTGAATCTTGAATTTGTTCATGAAGATAAAATCCAACAACCACAACCCAACCAGACGTCACTGTTCCTCTGCCGTTATTAAAACTACACGTTTGTCTTTACTGTTGCAGAAACACCCGTTGGGCTCTTTGCTCTGCAGGTCCCTGAACGCAGCATCTATTATTCATGGAGGATGTGAGGCTCACAGGCGTAAAGCGCTCAGAGCTGCAGATGTTTGTTTTCTCTTCTCACACAGACCACAACATCTCCAGTGTCTCGACCACAGGAACCAGCGTGATGCATCTCTCTGGAGTTCGACTTGGTGTCTCCCATATCGGCGCTGTTACAACCGGGAGGCGTCACTTCACAACCAACAGCTGCAGTGGAGCCACAAGTTTGAAAAACAACAGTAAAATAGGTTTTACAGTAAACAGCGACCCTGCCCCGCCCTCGCCATCATCATCATTGTCCGCTGTGTCCTCTGAGTGGGTCAAATCAAGTTAACATCGATTTAACATTGTTTCTGGGAACACGTGGGAAGGACTGAAATAACCTCAGCAGGACTGATGTTCAAACACCGGGACACAGAGCGCGAGTTGGAAAACAGGAACCACGAGGTGAACCCAAGGGTTAGGGTTAGTTCAGCCTCAGCCTCCATCTTCGTTCCCATCTATAAAATCCTGATCTGATGAACCAGAGCAGAACTTAGTGAGAACTGAGGGCAGCACCAGACACAGCTGACTGGGAAAACACCCTGTGATACATGTGTGAAGAACCCGGCCACAGCAGAACCGTAAACAACAACAGTGTCTGTGAAGGATTTCAACATCTCTTTGAGGCTTTAAGGCCAAATTATGAAAGAAACACGTCCACTTCAGATGATGCACGATGCTCCTGTCAACAGGTTTATAGCCTCCATCGCTGTTTCTGAATTTCTGATGTTCATTACACTCGACCGAGTCTGAACTCCAGAGATCCGAGCGGCTGTATGTGTGAACGCAGACGTCCGACGAGAGCCTCCGGACTGTTCACGGCTGGACTCTGAGAACATCCTCCGGGTTCATGTGTGAAATCTACTCAAGTAAAAGTGTCTTTGCTTCTACTCGTCCTTCTTCTGTCACAACTACAATAATCTACAGAACATTAACAGCAAATATCATCAGGTTTCTGTTGAGTTATAGATTGACTAATCAGTCATGTGAAGCAGAGCGAGAAGAATCACTCTTTCCCTCCAACGCTTTCAGGAAGTTCTACAGACTCTTTCACATGAGCAATAATTGATGGTCATGATGGGCTAAACTAATCATGACCTCATTCCACCTTCACTGCCCTTTCAGATTTGAATGTGAATGCAGGAGCGACACAAGGAGGCAGATGACCGACGTGAGCACGGGCGGCGGGCGGCGAGCCACGCCCTGAAACCCAGCCCCCGTTTGTTTGTGGAGGGAGCGGCCGACAGAGAGCGACACAACCGGTTCTGCGCTGCTGATACCACAGAACAGAGACTGAGTGGAAAGAGACAGAGGTCACAACAGAGACACACGGTACATTCAGAAGACAGAAATAAAAAGCTGTTACACTTAAGCATAAAAACAGAAAATAGGACTTTTGCTATTTAATGCCTCAAGACCAGTGGACACACCCATCACCGAATTCATCCGGCATCAGAACCAAACAGAACTCCACTGTCTGAATGATTCATGAATGAAAAATCGAATAAATCTGCCACTGATTCACACTCAAAACCACTGGAAGGAATATTAGTATAATATAAACATCAAGTGTACGATGTGTCCAGTTGTTCACCTGTAAAGTGTTGAGAAGTTCAACAGGAGGAGAAAACAAACGATATTTGGTTTTCCAGACTCACCCAGAACAGGAGGTTGAAGAAGAAGAGCAGATATTTGATGCACTTATTCACAGCCATGATCTTTCTCGCTCTCTCTCTCGTCAGTCGTCACTCGTCCGGCTCCTCTGCAGCTCCTCGTTCAGGACGAAACACAGAGACACTCCCTCAGACGGGGAAACAGACCGGCCTGTTCCACCGGTTTCCTCCTCTCACTCGTGGTACTTCCCCCTTTTCTTCTCCTCGCTGCCACCTGCCTCTCCCTCTCTCCCTCTCTCCCTCTCTCCCACCTGATCTTATCTCTGTGGCTGTTCTGTCCTACAAGACACCAGACACCTCACCAGACACCTCAAGCAGAGACCGGTCCATGAGCCCTAAACCACGTTTCTACCTTTAAACCAGCAGCTTGATGAGAGTGAGTCTGATGTGTGAGTGTGAACAAGGAGGAAGTTTCCTCCTTCTCTCCCTGAGCGTCTGTTCTCTGTGACTCTGCTGAGTGGGTTCCATCTCCTGAGAGAGGAACTGACTGAGAGTCAGCTTCAACTGTCACAACCAGCTGCAGCTGAAGAGTGAAGCTGAACTGGGATCAGTTAAAAAACACTCTGAAGTTATTCAAAACCAGAGTTTATCTCCAATATTCAGCAGGAAACTGTTAAAACATGAAGAATTCTGAACTCAATTTTAATTGAGTAATAAAAAACTGACTCTTAAAACTAATAAAACCACTCTGAGGACTTGTTGATTGTGATCGTTTTAACTTTAACTGCAGGTCAGTGAAATGTGACCCCTCAGCACCATCTAGTGGCAGCTGGTGAAACAGTCACCTCCTTCTCATCATAAACACTCATCTCCCAAAAGTGAAGCCACAGAGTCTTTATCGCCCCCTGGTGTCTGACTTGATGAGAACAACCTCACATGACAGAAAGATTCTTTGACCAACATTCCAACGTCTACTTTGATTGACAGGGGAGAAGTTTTCTTTTTAAAGTCGTGTTGAAAAACAACTTATTCTGCTCAGTATATACAAACAGATATGTTCCAACTTAAAAACTCATTTAGATTTGAACCATTTACTGAGTCATTACAAACACAACACATTACTCTTTAATATCAAATTTCTTTGTGTTTTGAATTTTCCGGACGAGAGAATTCTGTTTTGTGTTTTTATTCAAAGTGAAACATAATTGAAAATGTACGAAAAACAAAATACAGATGATCAGAAACTTCTTATTTACAATGAAACCGGTTTTAAATTTTTCTAGAGAAAAAAGGTCCAAACTCTTTGAGTAATTTTTAAACAATTGAAGCTGAAACATCTGGAGTTTTAAATATCGTCTCTTTTCTGACGTCTTCAGTGAAACATGAACAAAAAGTAGAGAAACTCAAAGTTTCAGAGAGAATCAACACAAACGGACTCTGGGAAATTAAATGTAGATGATGAGGCTGATGAGGAAAAACTGCTTCTGCTCCTTCACCCACACCAGCTTCATCTTCACCTTACCGCCGGGGCCGTGGTGGTGCATCAGGAAGTGCTCGCCGCAGTACACGGCGGACAGCGGCTTCTTCGCCATCCTGAGGAAGACGGGCGTGCTGACACACCAGACCGGCGTCAGGAACCCGTTCAGCACCGTCAGCGTCATGATGCAGCAGTTCTACGAGACGCAGGAAAGAAACGTCAGGAAGGAAACGACCGGAACCCGACGGAACGCGGCGGGTCGGGTTCGGACAGGAAGATGCAGTCACACCCGACTATGCTTTCACTTTATAACTGCAGCGTAATGATCATCGGTGATTTGGGCTCCGCCACCGACACACAAATGAGAACCAACCACGTGGGTCTGCTGACTGGACGGCCGTACCTCCACCGCACCCTCCAGCTCCTCGCTCTTCCACGGCAGCTTGATGTTTCCAGACAGCAGTTTGTGCTGCGGCAGGACGGTGCTGTCGATGAGCGTCATCTCCAGAAGTTCCTGCTCCAACCGAACTGCTCACAGCAAATCCACAAGACCACAACCAGAACGGCCACGGCGTTCAAGTCACCGGTTTGAATTCAGGACACGAACATTTAAAAACTCTCCATCCAGACGAGTGTTTATCGGATTACCTGTGCGACAGTGGACTTGGCTGAAGTGCTCCGACAGGATCACGGCGCCGGTGCTGTGCAGGACAAAGTGAATGCTGTAGCCTTGTGGGTCCAACGCAGGGTCTGAGTTCTGCACGGGTTCAGAGTACAGGCTGCAGGAAGGGACAAACAAGAGCCTGACGACTTCCACTGGTGTTTCCATTACTGTGTTTAATCAGAAATAAAACCGCTATGACGAATATTTAAACTGTCGGTTAAAGAGACGCGAACCCACCAGGCCGGAGATCCCAGCAGACTCTTCTCCACCAGCTTGTGGAAGTGAAGACTGACCATGATGAAGGCCACAGTGTTCTTACCCTGTTATCACACACACACACACACACACACACACACACAAAGACAGAAAGATCACCTTCTTTTACATTTTCACTAACGTCCCAGAGAATAATTCATGGATCTGGATGAAAACAATCAACTATTTCCAGGACTCGTATCGATGAAGCTGTTTTCAGACATGAACTTCAGTTAAAGTCTGAAAACAGCTTCATTGTGTTTGATTTGGTTCGGAGCCAAATAAAAATCCCACGGTCACGAAAAAAGGCCTTTTTTGTTCTTCTTTAAGCAGCTTAATTTAATCACTGTCATGTCAACAAACACGAATTCTAGTAATTGTCAGAATTTATCCAAAAACAGAAGAAACATTCAAGCGTCATTTGGGTTTTTTTCCCGTCGAAGACTCACCCTCCAACTGCCGATGATGACGCCCGGCGACAGATGTACGAGCTTGATGAGTTTGTCTCTGCCGATGAAGCTACGAGGCTCCGTCTTCATGTCCAGCTTTAAAACCAGAGACCTCCAGCTGGGCCTGATGGAGGAGGAGAGGGAGGACGGGTGGAGGAGAGGAGGTGTGGAAGAGGTAGAGGGAAATGTCTCCTACTACCTGACTCTGGGGATCTTCTGCGTCTCCTTCCTGACGCCGTGCACCTGGATGCTGCTGATGTGATGGTAGCTGGGGAAGACGCCCTCGCTCCAGCAGACGATCAGCGAGGACTGGAGGAAGTGCACTTGGTTCTCCCGCAGCGTGACCCCCCCCCCCCAGCAGTCGCACAGCGTCAGCTCCCAGTTCACGTTCAGGGTCCTGAAGAAACACAGGAGGGAGAAGAATCCCATCGGAGCTTTAGAACCTTTCCACCCTTGGCCACTGGGTGTTGCTGGTGTGGAGGCATAAAACATCTTCGAGAGTAAATAGTGGTGAAACCAGACGACCTCCAGGTTTCTTGTCGTACCTGAGGACCAGCTCTGTCTGCCGGGGCAGCCCCGTGTGCGGCCGGATGTCCCTCAGCTCTCTCTTCCACGTATTCACCCCTCGTCCAGCCAGTGTCCTGAAGTACATCTTCTTCCAGTGTCCCAGCGGCTGCTCCTCCACCTCCTCCACCCGACACGCCTTCATCACCGCATCATGCGCCGCCTTTGGCCTCCACGTCTGAGTCCCAAACTCTGAGGTGTAAATCTTCTTCCAGAGGCCACTGCAGCGAGAGAGGGAGAACACAGTCATCTAATCAGCTGCTCAGATCTGGAATGGGACACGAGGGACTGTGAGACTGACTCATCGTTGGCGAGCTGGTGGAGGAGTCTGCAGACGTGACTGATGCAGAACAGCGAGGAGGCGTCCAGAAAGGAGAGCACCTTCAGCAGGACCTCCGGCGGCAGCCTGAAGAGGAAGTGACGAGGCAGATGACTGACAACAGCTTTTCAATCCATCTGTGGTTCAGCCAATCAACAGCCTCTCGTATCACTACTGTCATAACGGAGCCGGTTAAAACTGACATTCAATTAAAAGTCATAGATGTCACCTTAAACCAGCTATTTTGATAAAATGGTATTGTTGTAAGTGTATTAATAATTTTCTATGTCTTGAAAAGTAAAATATCAATAAAGTTTATCAATATTTATATGATTCTCTATAGATTCAAACCATTTTCACTATGTTTTAATCAATTAGCAGGTCTCTAGTGTGGTGCCTTTATAATGAATATGGGAGGATGTTGGTTCACTCATCATATTCCGTTGAGATCATATTCATAAGCCTCTGAAGGGACCGGAAGCTGGACTCACGTGTCCAGGTAGAACTCCCTGGGCTGAGGAGCTTTCGTCTCGAGACAGTTCCTCTCTTCTCTTTCTCTCCGGAAGCTGCAACACAAATTAAAGAGCTTCATGAATTGAGGAGGAATGAAAAGGTGTGAATAACATTCCAACATGGCAGCTGGTGACCTCCAGGTGCTCCACGCGGCCCTCGGCGGCCTCGTCCTGCCTCGGCCGCCCGCAGCTCCTCCCTCCGGCCCGGGCCTCGCTCGGCCGCGACCCGGCGGTGGTGCTCGTCCTTCTGGGGGGGGCTGTCTCTGCAGACCCGTCCACAGGCTCCGGAAAAACTCCCCTCGACCCGCCGCCATCACGGAGGGGATGGATCGTTCCCGCCAGGCAGGACGTCCGGCCGGCTGCATTTTTCACAATAAAAGCCTCAGTTGAACCGCTAGATGGCAGTGGCGTGTTTGTGTGTATCTGACAGACTTATAAATTATATTATATACATATATATATATATATATATAAAATAAATAAAGATCGACTACACAGCTCCACTTCCTCACGTTGTTCAAAAAATAAAGGTCAAATAGCATCTATATCCGGAAGCTAACTGGATATGCATGTTGCCATCTTCCTTGCTTAAGACAAGGAAGATTGTTATTTATTTAAATATCCCTCCTTCCTTTACATACATAGGTAATATCTTTATGTTAACGTACTGTCTGCGGAGTCGTTAAGGGGGAAATACAGCTCCTCTACTGGTGAGGGGCTGTAACTGCAAGGTAAAAACAAACTTAACTAAACACATCAATGTGTGTGTGCTCTGATGTTATATTTATAAATATGTCCCATCTGCTAACATGGAGGAGGCCAGGTTTATGACCAATACTACAGCAAGCCACCAGAGGGCGATCAAGATGTTCTGGTTTCACTGTTGAGGAGCTGTCTGTCGTCCATCTTTATTTACACACTGGGTTTTACATTATAAACAAACAGAGGCAGAAAGATGATCCATATTTCTTGTTGACTTCCACAACTCCACGGACTCTGGGTCGTGGGAGGAAGACACGTCGTCCATCTTCGTTTCCATCTGTGTCTCAGACAGACTCTGACTGACTGATGTGCAAACTCCCATTTACCCTTATCCAGAAACTCCCATTGGTTTGGGACCAGTGACATCACTGTCTCACCTGAGAAAAGATGTTGTGATGTACGTTCACCCGACACCGGTACGCCTGCTGTTGTGTGAGTCACGTAAGTGTGCTCCTCTCTGTAATTGAACCAAAAGCTGTGGAACCTGAGACCACACACGCCCATCGATTGAACAAACATCAGTGTCGGAGCCACGCGGCCTCGAAGCAGCGTCTGCGTGTGTCTGACGTACACATGTTGTTGGTCTCCAGGCAGCTCGACGATGATGATGTCCTCACATGGACGAGGATGAAGAGCGGCGCCCGGCTCTGCGACGCCTCGGGCGTCACTGGGAGTTTCCTGAGGCCTGAAGAAGCTCAGAGCTGTCGACCTCCTCCGGACCAGAACCGTTGATCTCCATGATTCAAACTTCCTCTGATGTTTGTGGCGAGTTTCACTTTACAACTGATGACATGTTGTGGAGCATCACTGTTGTTGCTATGGTTACCTGCGGAGTAATACCAGAAGTAAAACAGAGATTAAATAATGTTATTAGATGATAAAGAGACACAAACTTCATTCAAGATTCACTTATTATATTGTAATAAAATTTTGTTTTATTTTTGAATAAAATCGAGTTAGAGGAGAAGGTACATATTATTATTATTATTATTGTTGTTGTTGTTGTTATACTGTTTGTGATGCCCTGTGTTGAAATAGACGTATTCAGTATGTATTGTTATAATTGTATTATTATATTTGTTTATATATTTTGAGAAGTTTTGCAAATACAACAGAGTGAGAGAAGAACGAACATGTTGTTATTACTATTGTTATTTTTATAAAATGATATATTACATGATAATAATAATAATAATAATTATTGTTATTATTAGTGAATGAGTGACACGATGAGAGGATTATTATCATTATAATTATGAATAATATGAACATAGTGAGTGGCAGGAAGCGAGGATTAGCAGGAGGAGGAAGAGGAGGAGCTGCAGATGGAGGAAGAGGAGGTGTCCTGCTCGGCTGTGTCCAGAGGAGAGGAGCGGCCGCCATGTTAACCAAGAAGCCCGGAGCCTCGGTCCTCCCGACGGGTGAGCACAGCCTGTAGCCGGCCGGAGGGCGCCTCAGCCCGGACACCGCGGCGGACACGCTCCGCCGATCGCGCTCGGACCGTCTCCGGGTGAATGTAGCGTCAGGGGCCGGGATGGAGGCAGTGAGGAGCCGCCATGGCTGACGGAGTGACAGGAAGCTAGTGTGTTCCTCCTCCTGAGATTAATTGTAACCTGACAGAGTGAGGAGGGGGGGAGAAGCTGGGGGGGGGGGGGGGGGGGGGGGGGGGGCAGACAGGGAAACACAGGAAAAGGTTAAAACAAGAGCTCGAGCGGCTGCAGGGTTATTTATAGCTCCCCAGCAGATTGAGACAGCTCCGGGTGTCCTGCCACTTCACGGCTCCTCAGACACACTCCACTGCTCCGGGGATTCGAACACGTCTCCTCCCTGAGTGTTGTTGTCATGTGAAGTGAGTCTGTGTGTGTCTGTGTGTGTCTGTGTGTGTCCTCGGGCTCTGGGTGGGTTCTGGCCTCCAGCTCCACAGACACAGCTGAAGCTTCATGTTCCTCCATCTGGGAAATTAACAACAACCGGACGCGTTCATCCCGATGTCTCCATTATAACACGCAGGCTAATGTGGTTCTACTGTTACATGCGTTATTACATGTTTATACGTCCTGTAGCTCAGTGTCCGTCCCATGTTACACGTGTTATTACATGTTTATATACGTCCTGTAGCTCAGTGTCCGTCCCATGTTACACGTGTTATTACATGTTTATACGTCCTGTAGCTTAGTGTCCGTCCCATGTTACACGTGTTATTACATGTTTATACGTCCTGTAGCTTAGTGTCCGTCCCATGTTACACGTGTTATTACATGTTTATACGTCCTGTAGCTCAGTGTCCGTCCCATGTTACACGTGTTATTACATGTTTGTACGTCCTGTAGATTAGTGTCCGTCCCATGTTACACGTGTTATTACATGTTTATACGTCCTGTAGCTTAGTGTCCGTCCCATGTTACACGTGTTATTACATGTTTATACGTCCTGTAGCTCAGTGTCCGTCCCATGTTACACGTGTTATTACATGTTTATACGTCCTGTAGCTTAGTGTCCGTCCCATGTTACACGTGTTATTACATGTTTATATGTCCTGTAGCTTAGTGTCCGTCCCATGTTACACGTGTTATTACATGTTTATACGTCCTGTAGCTTAGTGTCCGTCCCATGTTACACGTGTTATTACATGTTTATACGTCCTGTAGCTTAGTGTCCGTCCCATGTTACACGTGTTATTACATGTTTATACGTCATGTAGCTTAGTGTCCGTCCCATGTTACACGTGTTATTACATGTTTATACGTCCTGTAGCTTAGTGTCCGTCCCATGTTACACGTGTTATTACATGTTTATACGTCCTGTAGCTTAGTGTCCGTCCCATGTTACACGTGTTATTACATGTTTATACGTCCTGTAGCTCAGTGTCCGTCCCATGTTACACGTGTTATTACATGTTTATATGTCCTGTAGCTTAGTGTCCGTCCCATGTTACACGTGTTATTACATGTTTATACGTCCTGTAGCTTAGTGTCCGTCCCATGTTACACGTGTTATTACATGTTTGTACGTCCTGTAGCTTAGTGTCCGTCCCATGTTACACGTGTTATTACATGTTTATACGTCCTGTAGCTTAGTGTCCGTCCCATGTTACACGTGTTATTACATGTTTATACGTCCTGTAGCTTAGTGTCCGTCCCATGTTACACGTGTTATTACATGTTTATACGTCCTGTAGCTTAGTGTCCGTCCCATGTTACACGTGTTATTACATGTTTTGTACGTCCTGTAGCTTAGTGTCCGTCCCATGTTACACGTGTTATTACATGTTTATACGTCATGTAGCTTAGTGTCCGTCCCATGTTACACGTGTTATTACATGTTTATATACGTCCTGTAGCTTAGTGTCCGTCCCATGTTACACGTGTTATTACATGTTTATACGTCCTGTAGCTTAGTGTCCGTCCCATGTTACACGTGTTATTACATGTTTGTACGTCCTGTAGCTTAGTGTCCGTCCCATGTTACACGTGTTATTACATGTTTATATACGTCCTGTAGCTTAGTGTCCGTCCTATAAGCTGCTAACGTCTCTATTAACTCTGAATAGAGAGTTGGATTAATGCAGCCACAAGGGGGCGATCTATTATTCACGTTTGGCAGATGTATGTCGTCCATCTTTATTTGCAGTGTATGATTCTCAAAGTGACAATGCGACACTAATAAATTGCGTGTTGTCATTCCTGTGGTTCGGTCATGAGAACTCTGCTGCTAGGCAACAGCAATGTGGAGGCTAATTGTCAGTGATTGTGTAATCGTGAGTTTCGGTTCCAGTTGCATTCCTCGGAGAACCAGTTTGCTGGTGTGGACATCTGTGTTGTTGTTTTAAAGGGACGAGATCCGCGGTGTTGGGTCGAGAATCTTTGTTTGTTTTGTTGTGACACTGTGAAACGCTTGGCTTCACTTTAGTGGAGCAGTCATGGTGTCCGTCGTTATTTACAGTCGATAATATGAATATTGTTATCAGTGTTTAGAAGCCACAGAGGCTAATAGTTTAGCAAGCTAGCAGAGAACAAAGATGACTAATATAGAAATATAATATGATATTTAAGCTTCTGTTACCGTTGGCACATGTGGTAGAAATCGGGAATTCTGAGGTATGAGATTGTGATTACAAGTTGTATATTTTATAAAATCATCTGACAACTGTTTTCATTATTAAATTAGCTAATTTAGCATTTTAAGTATCGATTCACCAACTTTTCAAACTCGGCAAAACATCAGAACTTGGTTTTACAAAATACTTGGCTGCCCTTTTTTCCATTTATGTGAACATTTTAAAGTAAGACTAATATGTCCACCAGGGGTCACTGGCAAGTTGGTACGAACACTTTATAACTGTGTAATTTTATCATTACAGAAACATTATTGGTTTAATAACCAGTTCATTAGTGGCTTGAAGTAGTCGTGTGTGTTTTCTCCTGCAGGCTCTGTGGCACCGGCTGCTTCAGGCTGCGTTTCCACTTCGGTTCCATCTTGTGTCCTAGTTTCAGTCAATACTGTAAAACATCTAACAACCACTCTCATTATCGATGAACCTGCTGATCGTCCTCGTCCAGATTAATCAATCAATACGGTCCAAACTCCTTAGAGTCAGTTTACTGTCATTTGATGTTTGACACGTTTGCTCAGAAAATAACTGAAATACATCCAAATATTTGCAGATTAAATCTCTGTTGATCTACTAATCAATCGTGTGACTAATTCAGCTCCAGCAGGTTTACATTCGTTCTCTAAATTAATATCAAAACCACTTTTCTTCACATTTTTTTTAGCTACATCCTTAAATTATCTTTAGTAGTAGATGTAACTGTGCAGCTTGGGATCAACTAAGTGCCAGTGATTGATCTACAGTGGCCTTTGAGGGACAGAAATGCACCGTCAGTAGATTGATATCAAAAAGGAGGCGTTCTGTCTTTTTACTTCCTCCTCATCCAGGTCACTTTCACACACGCTCACATTGCTGCATTTTCCCACTCGTCCTGTCGAGCAGCATGCCGCGGCTGCTCGACGGCGCTCTGGCATTTCCAGCTCGGTGTCGATTTCACATTCAGAACGGCGTTAGCGTGCATCTGTCAGGCTCGCAGCGAGGAATACTCGACATGCTCTCCGGCGTACTGTCGATCCCTGTTACATTATCAGAGTATACTGTAGAGGACGGGAAAACACTGGAAAACATTCTGGATTAGAGCCTGGCGTTTCTGGCATTTTAACATTAAAGCAGTTGGTCAATAATCAAATGTTTCTTTAAGGTTGTGTCAAGTTTGTTAACTTGGTGCCTGCAGTTTGTTGCAGGAATTTGTCCTTGATAGCGCGGTGCTAGCGTGACGGAGCGTGTTCCAGGTCCTGTCGTTTGCATGTTCTCTGCCGTGTCGTCATTTTACAGCACGCTGGCATCTGAGTCGTCCTCATTAGCAGGATTACAGCGAGTGTTCAGATTAAAGGCAGAAAGCAGCAGCACACACCATCTGTCTGCTTCGAGCTGCGCCGCTGTGACACCCAGAGCCGGACGGCGGCCTGTGAGGGTCACATCACGTCCTGAGCGAGGTTAAACATTATTTTCATTATCGATTAGTCAGCAGAGGATTTTCTCTAATTATTGATTAGCTGATGATTGATGGCGTTGGAGGCAGAAGTCACACAGTCAACTAAGGAGAGAGAGAGGTAGAGAGAGGTAGGCAGTGTATTTGGGATTATCAGGCTATATTAAAACCTTCATCCTCTTTAGACTGAATCCACCTGCGGGACCCAAACAGACTCCAGACTCCTGAAGGGACCTGGTCCTGGGTCAGTCCGGTCCGAGGCTGTGTTCATGATGAACCACGATCCTGAACACAATGTCAGGTTTTAAACTTCTGACGTCTCAGGCAGCTTTTGATTTCAGGTGATTTAGGATTCATTCACACTGTATAAGTGTGGATGAATCCTCAGAGCTGCAAAGTTCAATCAACTGCTGTTTTTCTTATTGGTTAATTGTTTGATTCATGGGTTTGGTCAGTCGTGTTTCATATCGACAAACGCAAACACAGATATGAGAAAGACTCGTATCCGCTTATTTTTACTGACTCTAATCTGTTGGTCGAACAAAACTTATCTTTTTGAAGAAACCATTAAAGACAACGACAATTAGAACAAAAGGATGACAGGTTATGAGAGTTGATGATCACTGGAGCACAGAACCGGGCCATGTGCACATCTGTAACAGAAAGGAAACTGATGTGTATGGGAGAGGGGCGTGGTGGCTTTTGTTTCCAGGCTCAGACAGTTTAATGTTGGTTTTGTTACTTTTAGGCTTAAGTCTAATTAGAATGTTTTCTGCTATTGAGTTAAAGGGCAGTTGTTTGTTTGTCCGCTCCTCTTTTGCCTCATTGTGTGTTTACAGGAAAAGCTCAGGAGACGTTTCTGTCTCAGATTTCAGTCTTGAGTAAATGTGTGTTAGTGTCTGATATTTAAAGTTTCAGTCTGAGACTTGTTTGCCTGATAAAGCTGTTTCAGAGATTAACTCCAGGAAATGTACAGAAAATGTTGTCTGGACATTTTGTGTAGTTAGTGTTTAGCCTGTAGAGCAGCAAGAGGCAGGACATGATGCGTAACTTCTATAAAGTCTTCGTCTTCTACGTGTACGGCTCCTCTTCCTCATCCTGAGATATTTGTGTTCTTCCAGTTTCAGGTCCGTCACGTGTTAGAAACCTCGTCCACACGTCCACTCGCTCTCTGGGAAGCTTCCACACATTGTCTGCTGTTTCCTCACATGGACTCACTAGACATGTTACACACATGTCACTAAGATCCAGAACATGTCCAGAGACACTGACTCAGACGTTTGTTCTCACAGACAGAACCTGCAGAACATGTGAGGAACATGTTCCGACTTTTAATTTATGTCTAAAATTTCTCAAATCTTTTTTCTCTTTGTCTCTTCTCAGGCAAAGTGGGCGAGCCGGTCTACTCTCCTGGTCACAGCGGCTCTCAGACAACGTCGCCCGCCGCCCTGCCGCCGCTTCGTAACAACAACCATCACCCCCTGACGGTACACACAGCTGCAGTGATCGTGTTAGCATGCTGTTAGCATGTGGAGCAGTCGGCTGTAGCCACACGGCTAATAATAGCCCTCTGCTCTGGAACGCTTTAAACAGCTGATTGGTTTATAGGCTGGTGTGAAGGGGACATGGACACACACACACACACACACACACACACACACACACAACATACTAACACACTGGACTAATGGTATAAAGGGACTCACACAGCATTTATCAATGACATCATTACTATTAGAATTAGAAAGGATTAGCATGTTACAGCAGAGGCCTTTATGACATAATATTAGTTCACATACATACAGTGTGTGTGTATATATGTGTGTGTGTGTGTGTGTGTGTTGTCAGGTATGGGTGGAGTCAACAGAACCAAACACTTTGTTCTCATATGTCACTGTAACTACTGACAACACCACACACACACACACACATGCATGCATGCACACACCAATAATGTGTAATAGTGTGTGTGTTGTGTGTGGCGTTCGTGCGTGAAATTTGAACTGAAACCAAATGCACCGCTGTTATCTGAAAGGACCCAGGTGTGCTGGGCACCACGGCAACAAGGAGTGACTCACTGAGCAGAGAGAGAGAGAGAGAGAGAGAGAGGGGGGGAGAGAGAGGGGAGGAGAGAGAGGAGAGAGAGAGAGAGAGAGAGAGAGAGAGGGGGGGGAGACAGAGAGAGAGACAGAGAGAGTGAGGTCCATTTATGAGAACTAGATTATCAAATAATCGAGTCAATTCAAGGAACAAATGAGACGTGTGCTGTTGTTGAGAACAGAGACAGTTTCTCAAAGTTTCCTATGTTGCGTTCAAGAACATCCCAACATCCGAGTTTGACAATAGACACGAGCTATACATTTTACTGAAGATCAGATGTAATGAAATCAGAAGTTGCAGCTCTACTTTTCATGTTGTGCAGGCTGATCTGATGCTTCACCGTGTTTCCCCTCAGGGAGGCTCTAAAGCCGCCATGTCGGACGCTGTGCAGCTATCGTCACAGTCGCAGGTCCACATCACCCAGCTGTACGAGGACAACAAGCGTCCGGTCCTGACCTCCCAGCCCAACGGCCTGGCTCCACTCAGCTCCACCCGGCCGGGCCTGCCGCTGCCTGACCGGCAGACGTCGTCCTCGGACCCCAGCCACCACTGCCGCCAGGGCAGTGCCACCTCCAACAAGTCGACAGACAGCAAACCAAAGCCCAACCCCCTGTCCCCGGAGCAGGCCATGAAGCAGTTCATGTCTAAAATGTCCTCGTTCGAACACCACGAGGTCTTCAGCTTCCCTGAGGGTGAGATGCTTATCTTGGTTGGTTAATGCTGACAACAGCAAACCAATAAGAGCTGAAATAGAATTAATTCAATCAATATTCACTGAATTCATATCCGATTAAGAGACAAATTAGGATTTACTTTTGTTTTTTGCAGCTTTGGAACTATCATCACTAAAATACTAATACGCACAAACCAAAGATTGTTCCTGATTGAATAAGAATAGTAAATAATTGATCATTAATTATTACTGTTATACTCCCTTTCTCTCCAGTGTATTTTGTCGGTCCGAATGCTAAGAAGAGGTCAGGGGTCATGGGCGGAGCCAACAACAGCGGCTTTGACGATGATCAGGGATCCTACATCCACATCCCACATGACCACATCACCTACCGCTACGAAGTCCTTAAGGTCATCGGCAAGGGCAGCTTTGGACAGGTATGACTTCTGCTCATACTTTAGCTATTACAACTAGTGATTAGATGTCTGCTGAAGGGATGTGTCAGCTATTTGTTGAAGAACCCTTTCTACTTTGCGTTAGAGAAGGTATAATTGATTTAGGATAAATGAGAGCGTCCTGTTTCTGCTCCCCCTGAAGGTGGTGAAGGCGTTCGACCACAAGTCGCAGACCCACGTGGCTCTGAAGATGGTCCGCAACGAGAAGCGCTTCCACCGGCAGGCGGCAGAGGAGATCCGCATCCTGGAGCACCTGAGGAAGCAGGACAAGGACTCGAGCATGAACGTCATCCACATGCTGGAAAACTTCACCTTCCGAAACCACATTTGCATGACCTTCGAGCTGCTCAGCATGAACCTCTACGAGCTCATCAAGAAGAACAAGTTCCAGGGCTTCAGCCTCCCGCTGGTCAGGAAGTTCGCCCACTCCATCCTGCAGTGTCTGGACTCACTGCACAAGAACCGCATCATCCACTGCGACCTCAAACCTGAGAACATTTTACTCAAACAACAGGGACGCAGCGGCATCAAGGTGCGAAAGCAAAACACGTTTGTGTTTGCTGGGTTAGCTATTGAAGGCATGATATTTAATCAATAAAACATGATCTCTTTCTATCTCTGTATCTCTAGGTCATCGATTTTGGTTCCAGCTGTTATGAACATCAAAGAGTTTACACCTACATCCAGTCCAGGTTCTACCGAGCTCCAGAGGTCATTCTAGGTAAGAAGAGAGAAAATCGAAGGAAATGGAAATGATGAATCGGCAGATATTTTAAAATCTTGATGGTCTGCCCTCTCCTTCAGGCTCCAGGTATGGGATGCCTATCGACATGTGGTCCCTGGGCTGCATTCTGGCCGAGCTGCTGACCGGGTACCCGCTGTTACCGGGTGAGGATGAAGCCGACCAGCTTGCCTGCATCATCGAACTCCTGGGTATGCCCAGCCAGAAGCTCCTTGACGCCTCCAAACGAGCCAAGAACTTTGTCTCGTCCAAAGGGTACCCGCGGTACTGCACCGTCACCACGCTGCCCGATGGATCCACTGTGCTGAACGGAGGACGATCACGGCGGGGGAAGGTACGCAGCCCGCCGGCCGGCAAAGACTGGAGCGTAGCGCTGAAAGGCTGCGATGACCCGCTGTTCCTGGACTTCCTCAAACAGTGTCTGGAGTGGGACCCGGCGCTCAGGATGACGCCCAGCCATGCTCTGCGCCACCCATGGCTGAGGAGGCGACTTCCCAAGCCACCAGCAGGAACCACCACCACGGCGGAGAAGACCTCATCATCTAAACGGGCCACCGCCACCTCCGACAGCGCCATCACCTCCATCTCCAAGCTCGCCACCACCTCCTCAACCACGACATCCTCCTCCTCCAAAACCAGGACTAACTTGGCAGCAATCACCGATGCCAATGGAAACATTCAGCCTAGGACGGTCCTGCCCAAACTGGTCAGCTGAGAGTGAATGCACCCCACTCGCTGTGGTGGAAAGTGAGAGCTGTGCTCCCCGAGCAGCCGTGAGTAACCAGCTGGACCTGAATAAAACTGGTTTGTCCAGTTTTAAGAGCATTTGGTTTTTTGAAACTGGTTTTCACAGCGTTGTTGGGGTGCGTTCAGGACAAATGCAGTCATGGAGGCTTTGCACTGGGTTGTTAAAACGTGCAGAATGGCTTTGCTGGGACGTAAACTAAGCTGAGGGGAACTTGATTGATGAACTGGGGCGCATTGTCAGTCTTGACAATTTGTTGTTTTACGTTGTGAGCAGCAAGAAGTGTTTGAAATGATCGTGAGGCTGCTACGACAATCAAAACACACCACATCGCTCTGTAGCTGCGAACACACAAACACACTCAGACAAACATGGTGCTGATGGGGGGAACAAGGCTTTTTTGTTTTTAGTACATATTCTATTTAGCTCAGTTTACAGTTAATAAACGGATTAGACACCAAAAACCACTGTTATTGATTTGAGTCTTACAAGGTTATATCTGTTAGACAATAACAGCCTCATAGAAAACATCTATGTAGTTAACTGACAAAATAACGCAGATATATCCTTATAACACTAAAGCTACGGCCGTGATTAGCTGGCTAGTCTTTGTTTCATATCTCAAGAAATAATGTGACATTTCAGTTTGGGGAACACGAGGAAAAGTAAATACCGAAGTAAAAAAAAATATTCTAGGGAACCCGACGGAACCATCATCTACCTGTTAGCTGGCTAACTTTCCTAGCTAGCTGTTTTACAGTGTTGCTAGCTTCGTGCCTCTCAGCTGGCTAACTGCTAACTGGCACTGGTCAGTTGGTAGACAGCTACTTGTTTGTGTTTAGCTGTTACATTGCTACCTATTTACACCTAACTGGCTAGCAGTCAGCCTAGCTTTAGCTGGCTCACTATTAGCCTTTTTTGGCAGGCAGGTGGCTAGCCTTAGCCTCCTTTAGCCATAGCCTGTTAGCTCTCCACTGCCCAGCCTTACGAAGCACAGATCGAATGACTTAACATTTTTAACGCCTCAGATTTATATGATTTTTAAGTGTTTTAAAGTTTTTGTGAGGGTTAGCAGAGAGAGTGAAGAGAGCGAGAAAAAGAAAAGAAGAAGGTGTGTGATTATTATTTATAAGACACAAAATGGCTGCTAAAGGAGGAGAAAGGAGAAAGTGGACTGAAGTTGGTTTTTATGGACAAGTTTTAACAAAGGGCTCTGATACGTGTTAGAAACCAAAGTCTTGTTTAAAGTCGTGGAGCGTTTATTCAATATCGTTTATATTTCGTCAGCCACTATTGAAAGACCAGATAAAAAAAAGCTGGATAGAAAAATTCCAACTCATGAATTTGAATAGTATTTTAAGGACTCCACATTCTGTTACTCACAGACGTCCTGAATTATTGCAGATATGAGGGCAATGCTAATCAAAGGGAAAAAGACCTTCAGCCACACGGGAATCACATGATTCCTTAATGTCGCAGCACAGAGCCGGATGTGTTCGCACGACTGTTACGTTGTGAGGGTCGAGAGAGCGGAGAGGGTCGGATGTTTCTTCCTTCTGGCCGTTTGGAAAGCAAAGCAGCTCTAAGGATTTCACAGCTTTAAAACGAGACCCCTGTGTGATCGGAGAGGCCGTTGGTCTGGAATCATAAATATGTTTTACGAAGCGTGTTTTTGTAACTTGAGCTTGGCAGCAGCGAGAGCCTCACTTTGGCCCGGTGCAGAGAAACGTGAGTCTGGCGTCATATTTAAAGACTGTAACTGTTAGTCTGAAGCCGTCCGCTGCGTATACAGAGATCCATCTGGTCCAGCATGGACGTGTGAACCATGCAACAGGGAACCAAGACTTTTATTTCTTCACCGATCAAGTGCTTCAATAAGAGTGAAGATTAAGACGAAAAAATTTAAACCAAGGAATTCATAGAAGTAGAATCCCGTTTTTCGACTTAATAACTGACATAATAACGTTAGCATGTGATTGTGCTGGATTATGTAAAGCTCCAGTTTTAATTCAGGGTTTTAATTCAGAGTAATAAACAAAAATGTCTGAGAGTATTAATGACTTTCAACAGTATTTAGTAAAAATAACTATTTAAGAGGGTCCAGTCACACCAGCAAAGTCTCTCTGAGATGCTCAGAAGCAGATAGTCCTGTTTTCTACGTCCACACTACTATATTTTAGTTTTAAAACGTATCACTGTTGCTATGGTTATACCTGCCGTCCACAGTACTTTGGAATTTTCCAGCCTCTAAATCAGAGACTTTTATAAACACTGCTGGTCTTGTTTTATTTTGAAAACTCCAGTGTGTTCAGGGTTAGGGTTAGGGAAATGTTTAAAAAACACGTTCTCTTCCTGATTGGTTCTTATCAGTCACGTGACTCGACGACCAGCGGTGAACACAACGCGTTGCTAACACTTCCTGTCAGTAACACTTCCACCTCGTCGTCCCTGCTCTTACTTTTCACTGTCGCTGTTCTTCCTTCGTTGTATTTTCTGTAACGAAGCGACCGACCGCAGAGAAGACAATCTACTTCCTGTTTACACCACATGACCAGTGTACGTGTATGGTCATGTGACGTCTTGTGTGTTAGTGTCGAGTATTCCGAGAGTAAGTGGAGCTAAAAAGCTTGTGTGGATGGAGGTCATTTTTGTTTTAGACGTATTAGTACGGATGTAGACTACGCAGTCAAAATACTTGATTCCAGAGTGAATATTCGCAATAACCGTGATTATAAGACGGAAAACTCCCAAAGGTTACACTGAACACAAACTGGATCATTCTCCGTAAACTCTCAACTTCAGCAACATTCACTGCTACACACCACCGATCACGTGACTGGACCCAGATTCTATCGAACAACAAACATTTATTCGACAGAAAGATTCTTGTACGAAGTGTTTGAAGTTACAGAACGGAAATATAGCACAAGATAATAACAGAATCTGAGATGAAATCATGAACTACATGATCCAAATCATAAAAAATGACCAGTTCCCATAATGTGTAGACTGATCAAACTGGTCATTTATTGATCAGTATTAGTTAACGGATCAATCAGTGAGATCAGGTGGGGGGGGGGGGGTTGAGCGATGCTTCTTATTTATTTACTCCACTTTAATTGATATTTATTACTCTAATCTACATATTTACTATGATGTGCAGTTCATACCGTATACTTGAATGTGTGTGTGTGCGTCAGATGTATGTAGCAGTGTGGTGTGTGTGTGTGTGTGTGTGTGTGTGTGTGTGTGTGTGATGTCAATGTTAGGACAGGTTTTCTGAAAAGCTTGTTCCCTCACACAAACACACATTTATCGATATAAAAACACAAATGTATCTTAACGCACTCTGAGAAGTGGATCACGCCAGGACGAGGATGATGAAGAGGAGGAGGAGGAGGAGGAGGAGGAAGATCCGAGGTCATGTGACGACGTCAGCCTGACAAATGTGTTGAAATGTAGCACACGAGAAGAGGACGATGACAATGATGTGACGCACATAAGGAAGTTCTGACGTAAAACACAGACTACCTGCTCCGCCCACCTCAGGGGAAACTCTGCCCCCAGTGGACGGAGGAGGAGGACGCGTGGGCCGGTCCTCTTTGATGTTTGTTTTCTAAAGATTTGATTGATTGGTTTGTTGAGTATGTTTTTTAAGTTTTTTATGTTTTGTAGTGAGAAGGAGCGCTGAGAGTCGTAACTTTGTGCCTTCAGTATCTCATCGCCATGCTGCGGCCGCCTAGCACACACACACACACACACACACGCACACACACACACACACACACACACAAGTGGCGATGTCACAGCAACTATCACTAGTTCTGGTGCAACTTACGATTTTATCCTTATGGCTCAGGTTACCACAGAAATGTCCACCAAGATAAATAACAGTGATTTCATATCAGGACTGAAGGTTGATTCAAATACTCCGATGAAGAATCCTCGTTAACATCCCTGAATAATTACTCCTGCATCTCTTAACTTTATGATTTGATTAGATGTTTTGTAGTGTACGTTAGAATTTCTCACAGAACAACATGCTTTGTTTAAATGTCAGTTTTCTTCTAACCAACAGTCTAAAGTTTTTTTTAATTTAGAATCTTGAATTTGCTAATTTCAAAATTCCTGAATTTTATAATCTCAGAATAGTACGAGTCACAATTTTGACCTAAAATTTGTGAGAATGAATTCTATCAAATCATTTGACACAAAGTCACAATTTAGATTTCATGAATTGATACATTTTTATGTGTGTATTTTTATTTTTCCCAAGTAGAAATCCACCTTTCTTTGTGGGCGGAGCCAGTTCACAGGCCAACGCACTGACCACAAACTGTAGCTTTAAACTGCACTGACATCTACGCGTGTGTGTGTGTGTGTGTGTGTGTGTGTGTGTTGGGGTGAGTTGTGTAACATGGCTGCACAATGTACAGACACATATCAGCCAACTGTCGCCTCGGTAAAGACGGGCGACGCCTGCTGACGACAGGGCTAAGCTAACACTAGCCGATCGACCGCTAGCGTCCAGCCGCTAGCTGCTGCACTGACGTTTATTTTCTCTACAGTGAAGCTAACACTAGCCTACAGCTAACTGGCTGCTAGTAGCACATAGCACGTTTTTACCTGCTAGCTACAGTCACGTTGAGCTCCTCACAGTTGTGCTCATGCAAACTGTTAACGTTAGCATTAATGTGGTTTTAAAGCGTTCTTTTTTCATGTTGGTACCTCAGATTACTCAGTTATCATTATTAATATTATCATTATTAGTGTTGTCATTGTTGTGACTAACACCCAGGGCATTTGGTTGAATCTACCAAAGTGCATTCCTTTACAAAGCTAGCTAAAGCTAGCTGCAGACAGACAAACGAGTAGATAGAAAGTCCAACAGAAATCACGTGAATACGGAGGCCATCAGAGGAGAAGCAGCTTCCGCCTTTCTGAGGGAGGAACTCGCCATTGGACGTTACGTTTTTGTTTTTTACAAAAAAGATGAACTGACTGCGGTCGTCTGGTTTCACTGATGACCTCTTGGTAGCATGTGTGAAAGCTCGTTAGCCATTTAGCTTCTATTGGGAGATCTCTACAGCCAGAGGTTAGCCACTGTTAGCGTGAAGCTACACTAAATTTCTGTGATGTTTGACAGCTGCGTTTTATTGTGGATTTTATTTGTAAATAATGTTGAAAAATGTTTGAATAATACATTTTTGGGGTTGAATGCGCTGCTGTGCCACCGCGGCCAGTTTTACAATGTACTGTATCTACTGTACAGAACACAGACGTCGACACTTTTCTAGTGAGCCTTTGTTAAATTTTATTGTGGTGAAAAAATATTATTATTATTATTATTAATAAAACAGTTTTATTGTTCATTTTAATGTGTTGTTCTTTCAGTGAGTCACTAAGTAAGTTGGTCAAAGGGTTGGTCAAAATTAACATGTTCAGATTTTAGCGTTATATATTGTCAGCTAACTTTCCATTTACTGGCAACCATCAATTAACGAGATATCAAATTTTTTTTTTTTAAAAAGCTAATTACGAGAATGATTTCTCATAAATATAAGATTTAGTGGCCTACAGTACAGAACAAGCATATTTTTATTTTAAATAATACAAATTTTAGGCCGACAGAAATATCTGAAATTCCATCAAATATCTGCACACGGACGCTCCGAGGATGCTGCTGTTACCGTGACAACGTGGGGTGCCAAAGAATGCAGCGTTGTCAGGGAGAAGAATGACATCACAGCTCAAGGAGGAAGCAAACTGCACACCACACACACACACACACCACACTTTGTCATCCATGCACATTTTCTTTTTCACACTCTTTCTTCCTCTCCCATCACTGACAAGATAATTGGTTCACCATGGAAACGATGAGCAGCCACATGATTGGAGCAGCTGTGTTCCAATTTAGGCGGCAGGGAGATTAACAGGAAGTATAGGGTTACTAATTATAGAAGCTAGCATGATGCTAACAGATCAGAGCAGCTCTGCAGGATGCTCACCTGTGGTGCGACCTCATGACCCCGATGAAGTCATTTTCAAACAAAAGCTCCATCCACCTCGTTCTCCTCCTGATTGGTTCCTATCAGTCACATGACCCGACTACCAGCGGTGAATGCAAAGCGTAACTAACACTACTTCCTGTTTACACCGTGGTTACCTTTTAAAATCCCCATTTTAAGACTAAATCGTATTAGCGTGGACTTAGCTTAAAGTGTGATGTAAACGAAGCAACAGTGTGGGTGGAGCCTGAGATGAGAGACGAGTGTTGAAGTGAGTTTGTTTAATAATCATCGTCCACACGTCAGTGAAAACCTGAAACCTCCCTCACTTTCTGCTGAGTCAGTGGACGTCTCTGCACACTGAACAGTGACGTGTGACGGAGGTTCATCCGTGTGTGGGGGGGGCATGATCTCCTGCTGAGCTTGGATTTACATTCTGTTTTAAATAGACACACACTCACACACACTCACGCACACAAACACACACTGGTAACCTGATAGTGCGAATTGCTGCAAGGGATTATGGGTCCAAATTAATATCCACTTACTGTACAACAAAGGCTCGACACTCATTCAGTAACATGACGTTTATTGATACTCTAAATTATTCTCATTCCCACACAACAGTTTATTAACTGTTTACTGATGCTGCCGCTAGCAGCAACGCTCTGGAGAGGACGCTGTCGTTCCAAACTCATATTTTAACAATCGGACCAATTCACTGGAGATTAATTAGAAAATATACTTTTGTCACATTCTGTTCTTTTAATTGAAGAAAAGCAGGAAAACCACGTTTACTTTTCCTCTGCACTGTGAATTCTCCAATAAATACTTTTATTTTGTAAAGCACTTACTTGCATATACTTCCCAGCATGCAGTGCGCTAGTTTCAAATATTTTCTGATGTGAAGAAAGTTGCAGGGCGACTTCACACAGGTCCTCAGCATAGGCTGTCGATAAAGATGACACCAATTTTACAGATTTATCTTTGGAACTAATCCCAATCTAAACCCATTCTAACCCACTGTAAAACCACTGAACCCATTTAAAGCCAAATATAGCCCCTTCTAAGGCTTTTATATCCGTTCTAATCCCGGTCCAGAAGGTTCTAATCCATTCAAACACTCATCGAAACCCGTAACCACACTAATCTATTTTAATCTTATCAATAATCAACCAATAACCCAATTGGTTCTAAACCAACAGTGACTGAAACGTTCTGACCCATATGAACCTGGTCTGAAGGGATTTCATCACATTCTGACTCAGTGTAAATATTCAGCAGCTGCAGCCGTCGGGGGGGGGGGGGGGGGGGGGGGGGGGGGGCGACTTCAATAATCTGCATCGTTTTAAATGTTTCAAGTGATTTGAACTCGCTCTGACCCGGAGTTCCTACTTGGTGTCGTTCAGTCGCGATCGTTTCACCTTCTGCCGACAGTTTGAAAACCTAAATATAAAACCAGTCATGGAAACTCTCTCTCTCTTCTCTTCTTCTCTCTCTCTCTCTCTCTCTCTCTCTCTCTCTCTCTCTCTCTCTCTCATTGAATATAGACTCGACCAGCGGCAGCAGCAGCCGCTTGCTGATCTGCACCGAGGGTCTCTGAGTTCAGGACACATACAAAACTGTGTGTGTGTGTGTGTGTGTGTGTGTGTGTGTGTGTGTGTGTGTGTGTGTGTGTAGATGGTGTCAGATTTGTCAGGCCAGAGGTCAGTTTATTTCCAGCGTCTCTCTTCATCATACAGTCGTCTGTCTCTCTCTCTCTCTCTCTCACACACACACACACACACACACACACACACACACACACACACACACACACACACACACACACACACACACACACACACACACACAGAAACTTTTCTTCAGACTCTCTTCTCTCAGTTCACGCTGCGTTAACTCCGACATGATGATTAACTATTAGATGCAAGATCTTTGTCTCTACGTGGCGTCATATAAACTTTCTCCTGCACGTTGACATGTTGAAATTCCACATTTATGAATCAGAGTTTTGCTTCAGGGCACGAGCGAGCCGGTGATCAAACCATCAACCCTGCACTCTGGATTTTGAGTTTCTCTCGTTGAGTTGTTTCACTTCTGAATCTTCTTCTCACTGCACTGAAGTCAGAACACAGTGGTGTACTCTGCAGCCTCCTAGTGGCCACACTGCATCTCTACACTCTTTAACACCGGGTAAATTGTATTAAACATTTCTATTTTAAAGACAAATATCATAATCAAACTCCGCTCTACAACATGTTAACAGATAAATGAAATTATTAGATATTAGGTCAATAGTCAGAATATTAGTGTTGAAGTCAGTGTGGACAGCATGTGAAGATTAAATACTATATTCAAATGAATGTATTCAGTTGCAAAGTTTGGCCACTAGATGTGAGCAGAGACATTCACTCACACACACACACACACACGCACACACTCACACACACGCACACACACAGAGTTAAAGTCACTGGTTTTCTATTTGACCCCGTGGCCTTTACTCTAGCACCCCCTCAGGACAAAACTTAAAATTACATGTTTACCTTAAATCAAGTGAGCATGTACGAACAATGAGATCCTAAATGAGCTGTTTGATTGCTCTTGTCATATTATGGGATGTTCAGCCTCTACATGAGTATTCGTGGGATTTTAAGGGACTTACTGTTTTTTTTTTATTCCTCCATTTAAAACCTGTGGACTCGGTCACGGCACCAAACAGGAAGTGACTCCTTCACTCCGCAGGTCTGAAGGTGAAATATTACAGTGTCCGTCTGTTCTTACAGCACCACCAGATGGCAGATTGTGGAACTGCAGCTTCACACACTTCTGAGTTCTGAGCTGCAGAGGCAACTGTATTTATTAAAATAATAGAACTATGTAAGAACAATTAGACGTATTGTTTAATTTCACCCTCCCAACAAAACGTAACAAAATTAAATTAAAAAATGTTGAAATGTTTGTGATTAACTTCGGGAATTTTTCTCTTTTTTTTTTAATTAAAGAAAAACACATTTTATAAAAAACAAAACATTATTTTTTAATATTAATAAAAATGATGGTTCTAATAGTATATCATATAAATAATGAGCTGAACTGTTTCCATGACGACTTTGAATCCACATACGAGATTAAGTGTGAAAGGTAACATTTTTCTGCTTTCTAATTTCCTTTGATATCAGTGTGGTATGAAACACAACTCTGTGTGTGTGTGTGTGTGTGTGTGTGTGTGTGTGTGTGTGTGTGTGTGTGTGTGTGTGTGTGTGTGTGTGTGTCAACCCACTCATAGCTTCCTTTGCAACAGGAAACAACAAGTAGCTTCATAGAAATGCCACAGTGAGTTTCTGTCTGATATGTTAATGAGCTGTGTGTGGTGTGTGTGTGTGTGTGTGTGTGTGTGTGTGTGTGTGTTCCTTATGAACACTCACCACTGACTGAAACTGATGAACACTCATAAAACACATATTCTTTTTTTTTCTTGCAGCTGTTTCTAACCACAACACTTTCTTTCTGAGTCGTTTCTGAAGCCTCAGTTTGACGGTTTGTTCGGCGCCATCTTGGTTATTTAAAACCAGAAGTGACCATATTTGGAGGAGTGGGGGGCGGAGCCTGAGAGTTCGAGGACCCTGCACGCCCACCTACACCTGTTACTAGCTGTCAATCACACTGTTGTATCCACCCCCCCCCCCGATACACACGGTGCTTCATGGTCTATTTGACTCTAAATGATTTCGACAGGCTAGTTTTCTCAAAAATCTGATATCATGCTCTCACAGGAAATGACAATCATAACTCGTGACCCAGACTGAAATATTCACAGACTATTGTGTAAATAATGTGTGAAAATCAAGTTTCTGTTTCATCCTTTATCTGGTTTCAGTGGTGAGATAACAATCGGAGTCGTTTCCTTATCGACGCGTGAAACAAACTCTCGCTGCAGTGAAGCCGTTTGATTTATTCTCATTTCTTTGTTGTGGTTTTCTGATCTATTTTAATAAAAACCTAATTGTGGCAAAAAAAATAAAGCACTTTGTGAAGAAAATCTCAGTCGGACAAACATCACGTCGACGGACTGTAAATAAAAAGATGGACGACGTGACGGCTCCCGAAAGTTAAGACAAAGGGTCTTGATTACCCCCTGGTGGCTGGCTGTAGTATAGGTCATAACCCTGCCTCCTCCACGTTAGCAGCTGCGACATGGACCAAACAAAACAAATCAAAGTAGAAGTAAAATAACAATTGATTGATTTCATATTTAAAATGAGGCCCAGTGATGTAGGAGGTGGACGGGCTTAGACGTAAAGGAAACATCGTGAGGAGAGGAAACAAGGAGAAGGACCCAGATGTTGGAAAACGTCCTGATCTCACAAAGTTAGAAAAGTTCTTCCCTCACTCGCGATGCGTCCTCGTGACTGAGAACAGCCTCCGTCACTCCTGAGGAATTCAAACCTCAAGACTATCAACACAAACTATCGCTTTGAAAAAAGGATTTCAAAGATTTTTTAACGTAATCTAAATCTATTGTAATAGTTGTGAGGTCCCTTTAAGACTGTTTAAGTTCATTGACCACACACACACACACACACACACACACACACACACACACACACACACACAAACACACACACAAACACAGGGGAAACACAGCTCGGGTTCTTAGAAGTCGCAGCCTCTAACACACTCTCATACAGGCCTCGGTGCATTGTGGGTAAGGGATGTGAGTTACTGTAAAAGACGGCTACCTGCTGTTTACCAGAAGTGATGTCACAGGAAGTGATGTGTATTCTGCAGAAATACCCCGAGCAGCCGGCTGAGCAGCAGCTGAGCCACTGACGCTCAGAGTCATTATCGTTTCTCATGAATCAAATAATATGTTTTGTGATCATTTAACTTAAATAGTTTACTGACGACCTTTGTAACTTATATTACATTTGAATGAAAACCTTTCTTACCCCATTAGTCTTTAATCTAATCACCCATTCAACTATTTAAAGTTTTCATTTCTAATAGAATGTGCTAGTTTGGACGTGAACCTGTTTGTACGGATGTAGATCATCGTGATCTCCGACGTTAAAGTTTAACAGCGACAACAACAAAGTGCTAAAAGTCACGGAAATCACGATCAGAGCCAAAGTGTGGAGATGAGGTTCACTCTGTTTTATTCACATGTGCCAATCTATAAATACACAATAAATAATTCAACCGTCAGTCAATAGATTCAGTTTTAAATATAGACTTTAAATATGAAAATAAATATAGAAAACTACAACATGTCAGTAAAATACAAAAGGTAATCAGGGAATCAAGAGTTTCCAGGTGAAAAGGCTTAGACTGCTGGTTCACTGTGATACGATCTTTTAAATATTATCTTAATGAAACAGAACAGAAACACATTATATTTCAACATCTTAAACATTTATAATTAACTTTCCAATAATTAAATTTGTGCTTTTCACTTTTGTTTTGGTCGATGTTGAGTTTCTTGGCGTCTCAGGCTCACGGATGAGTTTGGAGCCTCCTCGCTTGTCTCCGCCGCCGCCGCCTCGTCTGCATCTTGATGCTGCCCGGCAGTAAACTGGCCTCCGCGTACAGCCAGGGCAGCTCGCCCAAGGCTTTGCTCTGGATGGTGCGGTCATCCATCTGGTGGAGAAAGACACGAGTGTAAGTACAGTTCCCACAACAGCATCACACAACCACAAGTCCTGTATCTTCCATTATCTACACGACGTTGTTCAGAGGTGTCTCTTTCCAGCCGGCTGGTAGAACCTCTGTGGAGAGTCACCGCGAGCGGGCGTGTTGAGGACGTTTCTAACACGGGACGCACGCAAAAATAAATAGATAAATAAACTAACAAAAATAAATCAAATATCTCAGGAATAAAAATCAGAGCCAAACACGTGGACGAAGACTCGCAGAGAGTTTCTGGTGATAAGAGTGAAAAATCTCCTGCTACGTTGTTCATGAGTGAAAGAAGAACTCCGGAGCTGGTCCGCAGACCGGCGTCCGTGGACCGGCGTCCGTGGACCAGCTCCGGAGGTCGTGTGTGAAAGCGGCTCATGTCTCTACCTGGACTTTCCCGAGGTCGTGCAGCCTCTGCAGCAGTTTGCTCTGCTTCTGGTAGCGATGCTTCCTCAGATCCTGGATCTTCTCCAGAATGTACCTCAGGTCCGTCCTGACATCATCATCGCCGGCCTCCGGGACGGCGCCGGCAGCCGAGACGAGGCCCTCTCTGGCCCCGGCTGTCGGGGGGGTCAGGTTCGGCCGCTGCTTCAACATTTGGCCAAGCAGCTTTTCATACGTCTCCAAAACGCCGCCCATGAACGTCATCTTTTCAGAAGATGATAAATGCGATTTCTGGAAGATGATTTTTAAATTGCTGATGAAAAACTGAGACTAAGCTTCAGATCCTGAATTATTTCCACATCAAATAAGATTTCAAGTCTATGAAATAAAATGAAAACAAACCCTGAACCGAAATGTAGAGCATAACATTTAAAGTTGACATTTGTTAATAAATAAAATACAAACATATCGTGTGTCAAACCAGCCGCTGAGCGTTTGTCAAAGTGAAACCCCCCCCCCCCCCCCATTGTGGTTTCCCCACACAGGAGATAAGAGTGGGCCTGAAGGAAAATGTTGCTCGGTAAATGTCATATTTTCAACCTTCATGTGAGGTTTGAAGATTAATTGGATGCAGGAACACCACAGAGGTCAGAGGTCAGAGGTCGACACAGTCAAACTGAATAAAAGAGCCTGAAATGCTCCGGAGGCGTCGTTCAACGGCAGCAATCTGAATTTCTTCACCATAATAAATATTTTTCCTTAAATCAATTGAATGAAAGATCTATCTATAGTTATTAGGCCAATTTTGGTTGAATACAGTCATTGTGAGGACATTTTGACAGGTCCTAACAAATGGGCCTTTTGAGGGTTAAGACTTGGTTCTAGGGTTGGAATCCGGTCGAGGTGGTGAAGGAACTCATCATGTCCATAAGTGTTGTGAGGACACTCATGGACATGATGCCGGACTCGTGCCACATCCGGGCCAGAACAACGGCACAAGCGCTCGTCCCACTGAGGCCGGAACGCAGCCGACCAAAGCGGCCACGTCATATCTGGACTGAGGAGGTTTTTCCTCGTGAGCGGAATGATCCCGGATTCCTGATCTGATCAATAAGTAAGTATATCTGTCAGAGTGTGTTTGAAGAGTGACACACACACACACACACACACACACACACACACACACACACACACACACACACACACACACTCTGTTTACCTCCGTGCTGTCGACCAGTGGCTCCCTGGGGAACACGGGCGTCCCGTTGAATCTCTCCAGGCGTGGAATCTCCTACGGAAGGGAAAGAAAAGATGTGTGAAATATTTTTCAGATCACAGGTGAAATTAATCAACTTTATTGAATCAACTAAAGCTTAAAGCATAAAGAGACATCAGAGGTTTCAGAGAGATGGACCGACGGTGCATTCAGGGACAGTCTGACGATTCCAGAGTCACTAATGAGTCACAGTATTTCATTCAGAAAATTGCAAACTGTTGGTGGTGATGCATTCAAGGACAGTCAGACATCTGAGACCTAAGAGTCAGCTGTTGCTACTGAGCTCTGTTACTCTGCTCTTTCTTAGTTTCCTGCCAACTTACAAAAAACATTCCATCATTAATTTATTTCATTGACAAGCTGCATGTCTTTGCACTGAAAAGCTGCAGGGAGCCGTCAGTCAGAAGGTCCTTGAATGCATCAGGCAGAGTGGCCCTGCTGAAATTTACATTAAGTTATTTTAAAAGGTTTTAAAGGAATTTAATCCTAAATTTGCACGATGAGTTTAATATTTAGACCAAACCCAACAGACTTGTCCTTTAAATGTAAAACAAGTGCAAAGTACAAGTGTGCGCATGTGTCTGTGGTGAGAAAGCAGCAAGAGGAGGAAACTGGAAGTTAGAACCACAGAGTCAAACACAGTCAGCTGTACTCTAATCTCTCAGAGTAATCTGAGTACTCACATAGGTATGCAGGAGGTTCTGGATGGTTCTGTTCATATCTCCAGGGATGTGCGATCCTCTGACCTCACACACACAGAGACACAGGGACAGACAGACCACTGCCCTCGCCGTGAAAACCATCATATCGCCGCTTGCAGTCGTCGGTGCAATTCCAAAGTCTGGCCGGGGCCTGGTGCGAGTGCCGGCTGTCGGATCGATGCCAAAGACGGAGACGGGCCGAGACTTTTCTGACTGATGCTGTGATGTTGTGAAGTTGCCTCAAAGTGCATAAGTCGTCCTGAATGCTTGAGTGAAAGCTTATTTATAACTCAGAGCGAGGGCGAGGCAGAGACACAGACACACAGGGGAGGGAGAGAGCGAGACAACGTGCGATGCCGAGATGATCAAGGTGTGAAAACTGTGGTTGTGCAGTTTCCTTTAAATTACCAAACTTCATAGAAGAGGCTGAGGGGTCTCCCACTCGCACTCGTCAAACACTGAACACCAGCTCGCTGCTGAACTTCACCTCACCTGCAGCTTTTATTAGAATCGAAGGTTTTACTGGTCAACGTGGGGACGCAGGTGCCGGTCCTGATGCAGGCCTGGACCTGCACGCAGCACGCCGATGCTCCAGGAGCTTTATTGGAAGTTTCCTGAAAGCGCCGCAGCCTGCGTCAGAAACCATCAGATCCAGAAGCTTTAATGGAAACTGCTGCGTCTGTGGTTTTACTATGAGCTGAAGGTTCCTATGTTTTAAATTAAAGCTGAATCTGAGTCCTGCTGCTTTCAGACCTGCACTGAACTCCAGATAATCTCCTGACATAATGTCCGAGTGACAGACTCCGGACATTCTCCAAACTCCAGAGAAGTTCATGTCTGAAGATGACTCTTCTCTTGAGAACCTCCGGAGATGATCAGGAGTTCAGTGCAGGCCTGAAAGCAGCTTCAGGGAAACACAGACAGGTTTAAGGCTTCGTGTCGTATTCTGTGCAGCAATGAAATATGTGAAACCCACCACAGTTACTGACAGAGTTACAGACAGTTACTGACAGAGTTACAGACAGTTACTGACAGAGTTACAGACAGTTACCGACAGAGTTACAGACAGTTACCGACAGAGTTACAGACAGTTACCGACAGAGTTACAGACAGTTACTGACAGAGTTACAGACAGTTACCGACAGAGTTACAGACAGTTACCGACAGAGTTACAGACAGTTACCGACAGAGTTACAGACAGTTACTGACAGAGTTACAGACAGTTACCGACAGAGTTACAGACAGTTACTGACAGAGTTACAGACAGTTACTGACAGAGTTACAGACAGTTACCGACAGAGTTACAGACAGTTACCGACAGACTGACGACGCACGACCTGGGTTCACGTGTCGAGGTATAAAAGTTGAACTAGAAAGAAAATATTCTATTTCAGGTTGTTTTGTGTAACGCTGCTCACAAACAAACAAACACACAAACACACAAACACAACAACACAAACACAAACACACAAACACAAACTGAACATTTCTGAACATCTGTTTAACAAAGTATTTATATTTGAGTTATTGTCTCTGAATGAAGAAATGCCGTCAGTGTGACTGGAGGCTGATGAGCAAGACGAGGACAGGAAGTGAGGTCATGCAGCAGAGACCCTGCGCCTGGGCGTGAGGTGTTTCTACGAGCGGCTTCTAATTTAATCCGAGAGAAACTGATGAAGTTAGAGGTTTTCTTGTCAACACACACACACACACACACACACACACACACACACACACACACACACACACACACACACACACACACACACACACACACACACACACATTTGGAAAAACCCTGCAGGAAGTGAAGTGAAAGCCGTGGAGCTTCACAGAAAAGTTTTATTGTAAATGAGGAGAAGCTGCAGATGTTCAAGTGACACATGGATCAGTAGACACGTTTCCATGGGACCGACGTTCAGATATTAACCAGATTAATACAATAATCTGAAAAAGACACACGTAAACAGCAAAGGCCATACTATGAATAATCAATAATCAAATTCAGATCCGTGGATTCCGATACCAGTCACATGATGTCGACACGTTCGGCTCAGTCACGTATCTTTCTTATTCGTCCTCCTTGTGAAGCACTTTGACAGCTGATTGAAAAGTTCCGTATAAATTAAGTTATTATTATTATTATTATTGAATAAATTCAGTAAACTGAGTTTAAACTGAGCAGCTTGACTCAGTCGTACATCTGGGTTTTTTTAAACCCCGGTTCCCAGGAAGGAAGGAAGATTGTTGACATTTAGGTGTTAGAGGTGTGATGCCTGCAGTACACGGGTATTCCCTACACACCACTTACACACTTACACACACACAGACACACACACACACACACACACACACACACACACACACACACACACACACACACACACACACACACACACACAGGAAGAGGTTTTGCAGGTTTTGAGGGAATTTTGTTGAAATTTTTACAGAATTAAAAGACAGAAAACAGACGAACAAAACTTCCACGAAACACGTTGTTGCTCTAAGTTTGGTTTTAATTAGTTACAAATGTTTTTCTAATTGACTTTTACATCCCACGTTTCTTCAGCTGTAAAGTCCCTTGAACTTCATTTGGTACGTTTGAAAGGTTCCATGTAAATAATAGTTTGACTGATGTCATAAATAATAGTTTATGACCTTCTGCTCGGAGACCGAAAGAGGAACAAACATTTATTTAACGTCTACTTTGAGTTTTTCAGTTCGGACGAGGACGTTTAACGAATCGGTTATTTTCCGTCCTCTTCGACTCACGGAGGAAAACACAAAGATCATTTTCCACGTTCACCTGAGATGATTCAGTTTTTCTTTGGATGAAACTGAATCTGTCATCTCGTCCGGGGGGGGCGGGGGGTGGGGGGGGGGGGGGGGGAAACCCCTTCACGCTGCTGTGGTTTCAGATAACGTTTGGTTTGAAGTGGATATTATATCAGAGTAGATTATCTGACTTTATATTTCATTCAATACATTAGATGAGATTTTCTCAGATTAGATTAGTTCATATTAGATATTTGGTTCTAATAGATTAGATGAGTTCAAATCATATTATGTCAGATTAGATGATATTAGTTAAGGTTACATTTGATTTTCATAGATTAGATTAGTTCATATTGGATAATCCGACTTTCTATTGGATTAGATACATTTAGATTATATCAGATTATATCAAAATATGAGTTTATGTTTGATATATTATATTAAATTAGTTGATGTTAGATTAGTTTAGTTGCATTTCATAAAATTGGGTTAGATTTGTTTTCCGAGTAGATTATCTGAGTAGATATTAGATCAGATGAGTGGAGTTCAGATTATATTAGATCAGATTATATTAGATCAGATTATATTAGTAGTTCAATTCCATTACATTTTGTCAGATTAGTTTGGATCAGAATATGATTTTCTCTTCCTGTCGACGTTCATCAGTTTCTATTATCAGATTATGAATATAAATAAACCAGATGTGATGCAACAAACTTCCCTTTGAGCTGCGTTCAGGAAACGTCTGAAATCTCACAACTGTCGATTCTTCTGTTCGTGAGTAATAAAGTTTGAGGGAAGATGAAAGTTGATGCTGATTTCTGCTTTTATTCAAACAAACAAAATGCAGTCGTAAAAAATAACAACAAGAAAATAAATTAAGTCAATAAATGTATCATAAATTAAGCAAAATAAGTTATCATTAAATTAAACATAATTCTACTTGCATTGACAAATGAAGAAATGACCTTAAATTAAATAAATACGTGAAACATGGTAGACGTTGTCGTGGAAACCCGATAAACACATCACATTAACTACGTTCCGACGTTATGTTGCTGAGCGATGTTTGGTTGTCACGGAGATCACATCCCAGCTCTCCTATTGGTCAGAACTCGGGGCGACCAGAGACGCCGCCAAGTACACGAGCCCGAACTCCGCCAGAGCTCTCCTCTGGTCCAAGGGGTCGTCGACCTGCGGACACACAGATTAGGATTAGGATTCAAAACGATTCTCAGTATTTGTGAAATATTGGAAAAGAAGGAGGATGTTTCATTTATGTGGAATTTACTTCCAAACGTGAATAAAGTATTAAATGAAATGAAAGGGGATATAACATTACATATTATTTAATTACTAGTTTCTACTTAAATTATCATTACATTCATGTGCATAATAAGTTACGTCAAATACTTGTCTATTATTACAATTGTTGCATTATTATTATATATATTTTAACTGTTATATATATTGTATATATCCAGTGTATCCTCCGGCCCGCCGGGTGTTTCCGGGGGGCAGATAATGTGCGTCGACGTGTCACTGATGATTCATTTGATCCATTGACAGGTTTACAGAGTTTTGGATCATATTTTAACGTGGATGATTTTGAAATCAGCTGTGTGAGCGACAGTTTCCTCTCCAGACGTTTCATCAGTAACTGAAACCACAACATCTGACGAGTTTGGTTTCTGCAGAAACAGGAAGTCGTCACTGCAGAGCGCGGAGGAAGCGGTTGACCAATCAGAGCAGACTAAGCTTTATCAGGAGGAGGGGTCTTAAAGAGACAGACCAGGGGCGGGGCCGGCTGGATTGATGGGCCTGACGGGTGTCAGTGGCTTCCACTGAAATTCGATTGGTCCTGACAAGTGACCTGACGTAGGTTTTGATCAAATTTAAAACAGAACACGGCATAATCAGATGCACGACTTGAGATGACGAATTTTTATGTTATGTTTATGATTTCTCAGAGAATAATTACGGATCTCGCTGAAAACAATCTGACACGATTATGTTTCTGATTCGTGGTTTGAATCTAAGTTGACTGTCGACGGAGGTTTGAGATCCACAGACTGACTTCATGCTGCTTTTGTTTTTTCAGCTTCTACTTGATTCTTGTTGAGTTGTTTTACTTCTGTGTTTGTATAAAACTTATAAAAAGTGAGTTCTTGAAAATAATTTCTTTCTTCAGACCCACAGAGACCGACAGGAAGCGTCCGTTACCTTGATTTTGCTCAGCTGGCTGATCATGTCTTCGTTGTCGTGGCGCTGTTGGCTCAGGTTTCTCCTCAGCTTCTCCATCTTCTCCCGCTGCGCCTTCAGTTCGGACCTCACTTGGTTCTTCTGGGCGGGGGTCAGCCGGTCCAGCAGCGCCGAGCTGGAGGCCGGTCCGTGGTGCTGCCGGTGGCTGTGCTGCAGGATGCTGGAGAAGATGCGCATGTAGACGTCCAGAGTGGCGTTCATCAGCTTGATGTCCTCTTTTCTCTGTGGAGGAGAGGAAGCGAGCGTCTGAGAATCAGTGCGCAGGGATCCGAGTGACGCCGAGGCCTTGTCCGGGTTTAGATTATTAAATTAAAGGATTAATATGTAATATGTAACAAAAGTTTGATGACGACGTGAAGCAGCTTGTTGTCTCCACCACCACTGTGACCCAGGATCAGGGATGAGGTCATGCATTAAGTTTTATTCAAGTTAAACAGCAAACGGCAAAAAAATGATCCTTCACGAGAAAAAACTACAAACGGTGTTTTTTCTTCTTCTTACGTTATTTAAATTTAAGCAGAGACGAACAAAACCACAGATAAAGTGAATAAAATCCAATTAACTGACGACAAAGTGAAACGACACCGTGTTTGTGTGTTTGTGTGTCTTGTGTGTTTGTGTGTTTGTGTGTTTGTGTGTCTGTGTGTTTGTGTGTTTGTGTGTCTGTGTGTCTTGTACCTGACACGATGTGTTGATGCTCCTGATCACAGACGTGAACAGAGGTTTGCTGCCGACTTCCCCCCCCGTCAGCCCCTGAACACAAGAAACCAAGCACATGGAAATCACATGAGAACAATCAAAACATAGAAAAGGTGTTCAGACGTTCAGAAGGTGAAATATATGTTTCATAATATTCCTTTGCTGTATTTTGAATTTTTCCAGGAATGAGACAAACTGGGGCGGGTCGCTGAAATAAGCATATTTTCCAATCTTGAAATTCTTCAGATGGTTGCGTTTGAAAACCGTTAAATCTCAACTCCAGTCACATTTAATCCACATATCGTGAAAGAGAATAATTAAAGTAATTCAAAGTTGAAGGCCAGGGAGGCCATGATGATCGTTGTGTATCGAACTTCAACCTGCTTCAAATAATAAATTAATAAAACGTGTGAAGCTGTGATCAGTTATCATCAGCAGATCAAAGTGTCAATCAGGGGTTGATGTGGCCCCTCCAGGCTTCCTTACAACAACTGACCACTATCCCAACATATAGGAAAGCTACAGGAATATTAAATTATCATCTCAAGCTATAAGTGAACTTTGTAAATGCTGTGCACCATTTCCCCCTCAATAATAAATGATTGGTTCAAAAGTCATTATCTGTAGTAAAAAAAAACAATATAAATAAAAGCTAAATACACGAATAACTGCAGAAGATGTGATATTTCATTTGTACGAGGCTTCAGAGGGAAAACGTCACATTGAAATATCACATGTGCGTTAATAAGAAATCAAAGTCAAGCTCCTGTAATCTCCATAAAGACCGAGTCCTTGAAGCGACCTTCATTTTACGAATTAAACTTGATAATCACAAGTAAAGGAAACTGTGTGGGATCTATAATCGAGCCCTGCGGAACGCCTCAGGTAAACTCACCAGCAGGTTTTCCATGGATTCCTGAGGCTGGACAGGATTTCCCAGTGCCAGCACAGCTCCCAGTAAGACCAGTAGACACATTGAGCCGGAGCACGGAGACATGTCTGATCGCAGGTTCTGCAGTGAAGTCGTCAAAGAGGCTGAGGGAGTTCAGACTGATGATGTGTTGTCAAGTCGCTGATAGTCTCTATTGACCTGGGGGCTCATCTATATATTGCTGTCTGTATCCCTGTCTGTGACACTGTGCGTCTCGTCTGTGCTGTGTGTGTGTGTGGTTGTGCACGTCTGTGGTCTGTGGGCTTTCAGCAGAAGCACCAGAAACGGCAGCATCGACATCAGTTTTCCTCTAAAACTCACTGAGCTGATGCTAAACCTGCGTGCACAGGAGACTCCCTGGTTAGGTTTCCATTCACTTCCATCCACCGAACACACACACACACACACACACACACACACACACACACACACACACACACACACACATGCACACAGTGAGGAGACTCCCTGGTTAACGTGGCTTCACTGTGATGAAAGACCACTTCATCGAAATCAGAGTGTAGCCGTGCACACAAAACTAACTTTACCATTTGTGTGTGTGTGTGTGTGTGTGTGTGTGTGTGTGTGTGTGTGTGTGCGTGCGTGCGTGCGTGTACGTGCATGCATAAAACCTCATGGAAGCTCTATGAAACTATTTTGCATGTGTGCATTTTTGTTTGCAAGCTTGAGTGCACGGGAGTGTTAGCTTGTGAAGTAAAAGCATGAAATCAATGTACATTCACACATTTGTCACATAATCATTGATAATCACTTATGTTAATTATTATTCAAGCATCAAGGCCGAAGATTCTCCGGCTGCAGCTTCTCAGTCGATTCTTGGTTTTTATTTCCGAATGAAACAAATCAAAGTTCGGATCGTACGTCGAACAGAAACTCGAAGTCGTGATGATGCTTCTACGTCTCTGAGCATCTTGGAGTCTGCAGCTGCACGCTGGCTCATTTATTATATTTTATTTAGTTTCTTAATGTTTTTTTTATCCTGTACCCGAAATGCTTTGCTAAATAAGTTCACCGTTCCTCCGTTCACCACGATGCCCATCAGCAAGCAGCAGATGTGGTCGAGGTCTGAAGCCAAATCTGACTCAGCGACTGATGATTATCTGACTTGAGGTTTCGATCGAGTGTCTGAGAACTCAGAGTGTTTTAAAGAAGGGGGGGGGGGGGGGACTCAGACCCTGTGGAGGCTGGAACCAGGTCCTCCAGGTCCTCCAGACCCCGAAGCTTCACTGGTCCAGTGGATCCTGGTGCATCGCACCTAAACTCCACATCATGGTGCGAGGCTAGCAGTTTCCCCCTGCTCCCAGTGTTTGTGCTAAGCTAGGCTAAACACGTCCTCATACCAACAAAGTTCCTTTTCATTGTTAAAAAAAAAATGTTTTCCAGACTAATTTCAGCAGTTCATATTTATTTGTGAAATAAAGTCTGATGTTGTAATAATTATAAATTGTGTTCAGGATGATGTCCCCTAAATAAACTGAAACTTTCATGTATATACACGTGTGTGTGTGTGTGTGTGTGTGTGTGTGTGTTGTGTGTGTGTGTGTTGTGTGTGTGTGTGTGTGTGTCTCTGTGTGTGTAAAGGTGAAGGAGCGGTCTGGAGAAGTTCACTCTGCTCTCGAAACAACCACTAGATGTGAGGGAAGATTTGGTGTGTGTGTGTGTGTGTGTGTGTGTGTGTGTGTGTGTGTGTGTGTGTGTGTGTGTGTGTGTGTGTGTGTGTGTGTGTGTGTGTGTGTGTGTGTGTGAACCTCCGCATCATAAAGGGATTAAAGCTCATTTACTTTTAGGCCAAAAGACAGAAAATAATCCAAAATGAAAATCATTAGTCAAACTGAACACGTTCTCCCTCCGTCACCTGTTGTTCCACGTTATGCAGACGATGTGCACTTCTACATTTCTGTTCCACCAGATGAACCCAAGTTGTTCAACTGTCTCAGATACTGGTGCTGCCCTCCTGTGCTGGTGAATTCATGTGGACACGCAGCCTCTGCAGTAGTGATACTATCTACTCTGACTCTTTGCTTGGTCCATGTCCCGTCTGCTAACATGGAGCGGGTGCTTCCTGCTCTGCTTCCTCATCAACGCTGTGTTTAACGAGGTGTTGTGTCTGTTGTACGTGACGTGCACTGTGATGATGGGATACCTGGAAAATCTACTTAAATACAGTAATGAAGTATTTGTACTTTCTAGTTTCTCTTCAATCTGATTTCTTGTTGGTGAAGAGGAATTCAAGCCTCGGTCATTTGGTTAGTTTACTTCCCCTTGTTGCCGTGGTCACTGAGCGACAGTGGCGGATATTCAAATGTAGAATCTTTTGTTTGACTTGAACCGCGCGTCTCCTTGAATCTGAACGTCGTGAAGTTTATCGGACGATCCCTGAATGTCTCCGTGGCGACGGCCTTCGTGCCTGAGCCGGTGACTCAGCTTGGTGGTGGTGAAGTTTCCAGCAGCAGCGACGATGACTCTGCCCGAGACGAAGGTTCCTCCTGCTGCTGCAGTGACTCGACTCTCAGCGGTAACATGTCCCCCTGTGCCCGGACTGCTCCCACACACAGTGATGCAAACCGTCGTGATGCATCAGCTCAACGTGTTCACACGTGTGTGCACTTTGACATGTGATGGTCGAACATTAAGAACTGACGGTGCAGATGAGACTTGTGCTGTTCCAGGTTCAATTAATCAATTTAACAACCAACGACTTGTTGACTTTAATCTCAGGGATCTGAGGATTCAGAGTAAAAAAAAAAAGAAATCCTAATTCTATACTTAGGGATGTGTTTTGTTCCAAAGGCTCAGAAACATATAGAGCACAATAACTATATTACATATAATATAACCACACACACACACACACACACACACACACACACACACACACACATACCCACACCCACACACATTCTGACTGTTGGCTTTCTAAGTAAAGTTAATTAACTGGAATTAACTGCTCATCTCCTTTATTACCTCCTGTGTGTTGTTTTCCTAGAAGTCAAAACCAGAGTGTGGTCCAACCGTCAACACAAACACACACACACACACACACACACACACACGCACACACACACTCACACACACACACGCACACACACACACGCACACACACACTCACCACATCCTCTAGTTGGATGTCGAGGACTTGACTTTCCCAAATACAACCCCCTCCGTCTGACGAGTCCCCTCCGCCTCCGTCACCTCGGACTTCTGACATCATCATTAATATTCCATCGTATGTGAAGGGGAAAAAAAGAAAATCACCAAAGTTCATGTTTGTTTCGAGGATAAAGTTAGAATATTAACATTTTAATGAGTTTAAATTCGTACTTTTGATAACGCTCCTGAGGAAAATGTTAATGTTCCAATTATCCACGAGCAAACTTTGCTTGTTAGCAGCTTCAATAAATATTGCACCATAAATCACTGGGTCATACCAGAAAGGCTAAGCAGGAAAAACCTCATGAATTATGTACTAATATTACTTATCTATACTTTAATACTTATAACAATGATGAAAACTGTTTTATTTTCTGTTTGAGTCACAAACTTGACGGAAGCGAGGCAGTGAAAGCGAGAGTAGAAGAAACAGTGAGGTTAAATGTGTTTCATAAGCAGATTTGATATATTAAATGTGGTATAAGTATTTTATGACTGTGCTGCAGCAGCGCTGACTCAGACGAGGCCGCGCCGGCTCCTCGTGTGGAGGCGGAGCGCTCACTCCGGGTTTCGAACCTGTGACTTGCTGGAGTTTCCGAAGCCGACGGAGACGAACCGTGACTCAGGGAACGAACTCCTTTTAAACTTCCACCAACTTAGACGTTAAACTCTGAATCTGTGAAACTGTTTGAATGGAGGAGACTTCGTGTTTCTTCTTCTCATGTTTCTTCTCCTCATGTTTCTTCTTCTCCTCATGTTTCTTCTTCTCCTCGTGTTTCTTCTTCTCGTGTTTCTTCTTCTCATGTTTCTTCTTCTCCTCGTGTTTCTTCTCCTCGTGTTTCTTCTCCTCGTGTTTCTTCTTCTCGTGTTTCTTCTTCTCATATTATTTCTTCTCATATTTCTTCTTCACATGTTTCTTCTTCTCGTATTATTTCTTCTCATATTTCTTCTTCTCCATGTTTCTTCTTCTCGTGTTTCTTCTTCTCGTGTTTCTTCTTCTCGTGTTTCTTCTTCTCGTGTTTCTTCTTCTCGTGTTTCTTCTTCTTCAGTGTTTCTTCTTCTCGTGTTTCTTCTTCTCGTGTTTCTTCTTCTCATGTTTCTTCTTCTCATGTTTCTTCTTCTCTTTTTCTTCTTCTCATGTTTTTTCTCGTTCTTCTCTCGTGTTTCTTCTTCTCGTGTTTTCTTCTATGTTTCTTTCTCTGTTTCTTCTTCACGTGTTTCTTCTTCTCGTGTTTCTTCTCTCGTGTTTCTTCTTCTCGTGTTTCTTCTTCTCGTGTTTCTTCTTTCTTCTTCTCGTTTCTTCTTCTTCTCGTGTTTCTTCTTCTGTGTTTCTTCTTCTCGTGTTTCTTCTTCGTTCTTCTCATGTTTTCTTCTTCTCATGTTTTCTTTCTTTTCTTTCATGTTTCTTCTCTTTCTTCTCATGTTTCTTCTTCTTCTTCTCTTCAATAATCATCTGGTTTCTTCTTGTTTCCGTCTCGTTCCCTTCTCACAGTTAAATGTTTAAACTCATATTTCTTTATTAATTCTTCCTCCTTCATTATTTTCTTTTTCTCTCGAAGTTCAATATTCAATTTAAAGTTCAGTCCTCCCGCGTGTTGTAGTACCAAAGCTTGGCCAGCAGAGGGGGGTCAACACTCAAAATAGTATAATTAAAACATGTGAACAGTGATAAAGATAAAAAATACAGTTTATTTCATTTAGAAATTCATATAAATATAGATACAATAATACCTTTCATGTTATTTTAAATGCAATACATTAAAGTAACTTTTTAAGAACTTTTAACATTCAGGTGAATATTTTCATAAATATTTATATAAATATTTAAAGCTTTAAAAATTAAATATAAAATATTCAAGATCTATGAAAAATGAAAAAGCAGAATTATGAATATAAAAGATCCTCTGAGAAACACAGCTGTGGATGATCCTGATGTTTTACCACCTCTTTGCCTCTTGTCACTCAAAAGAACCACATTATCTTTTTTAAAGTAACATAAATATAAAATAATTTTGCCCAGCAACATAAATTAAATTTTCAAATAACAAATTATTCAAGTGCATGAAAAGTCCAGTTAAATACATTTTTAACTGAAAACAATAAGCTCAAATGACGATGACGATGAAGATGATAGATGATGAAGATGAAGATGAAAGATGACGATGATGAGGATGAAGATGAGGATGAGGATGATGAAGATGAAGATGATGATGATGAAGATGATGATGAAGAGGATGACGCTCTACAGGATGTGGTGCTGAGTGAGCTCGTCGATCCATCGGAGGATGAAGGTGATGAGGATGAGGATGGATGAATGATGAAGATGAAGATGATGAAGATGAAGATGATGACGATGAGGAGGATGATGAAGAGGATGACGCTCTACAGGATGTGGTGCTGAGTGAGCTCGTCGATCCATCGGAGGATGATGAAGATGAAGGTGATGAAGATGAAGATGATGACGATGAGGAGGATGATGAAGAGGATGACGCTCTACAGGATGTGGTGCTGAGTGAGCTCGTCGATCCATCGGAGGATGAAGGTGAATTCTCCGACAGCCTTCAGTGCGACTTCATCTCTTCTCTTCTGCAGGAAGTGACATCAGCACATTTCATTGAGATCACAGATTTCATTATCATGTATATTTTTGAGCATATTGGAAACAGCGTGTTGCACGAGGCAGATTGTAATAATATTTTATTACATATAGAATAATATAGACGTCGTTAGCTTTGGTAGCTGGTTTTAAACAAAGCATCATTATCCGTATCAAAACAAGTGGTAACAGTTGCCATAGCAACAAACACGAGCAGCAGCCGTAACAACCGGAACTTTAGAAACATCGAAACAGCGACAACATCAATAAACACATCGTGAGTCACATCGGTTCGAAATCAATCTGCAACCGAGTCAGTGCGATGAATATATAGCTGCTGTAGTAACAGCAGCAGGAAGAGAGGGGGCAGTGTTAGCGGCAGAAAAGATGTTGGTGGTTTTACATGTATGAGCAGTGATAGAAGGAGATCTATATATATCTATATAGATAGATATCTATCTATCTATATAGATAGATATATAGATCAATTTTCTTACCTTTTTGATTTTTCTCTCAAGTTTCTTGATGATTTTGAACGATTTGGAAGGTTTAGACGAAGAAACCTGAAAACAACGTAAACAACAAGTCAAGAACAACTCAAACAAGAACGTCAACAATGTATGTGTACTCACACAGTGTTACAGTGTGTGTGGTGTACAGTGTGTGTTGTGTACTCACACAGTGTTGCAGTGTGTGTTACAGTGTGTGTGGTGTACAGTGTGTGTTGTGTACTCACACAGTGTTGCAGTGTGTGTTGTGTACAGTGTGTGTTGTGTACTCACACAGTGTTGCAGTGTGTGTTACAGTGTGTGTGGTGTACAGTGTGTGTTGTGTACTCACACAGTGTTGCAGTGTGTGTTACAGTGTGTGTGGTGTACAGTATGTGTTGTGTACTCACACAGTGTTGCAGTGTGTGTACAGTGTGTGTTGTGTACTCACACAGTGTTGCAGTGTGTGTTGAAGTCGGTACAGCAGGTCATTGTAGTGAAGGGGGAGGAGCTTCTGAATGGCGTCTCTATTGAAAACACTCCTCTGGTAGATGTCAATCATTTCCCGCAGCTCCAGCCAGCCAATCGCACGCTGAGGAGAAAACGCACACGTTCCTCATCGTTAATGCTAACAGTGCTAGGAGCAGCTAGCAGGTGTGATGCTAACATTTGAAAAGTACTGATTGACAGGAAGCTGATGTGAGGTTTCGGTGAGTTTCCTGTAGAATCTCCGAGCCGGAGGACGATGATGACACTTCACATGAGGTCGCACAACAAACATCCCCTAACACACTTCTGCTCTCAACAACTTCCTCGTTGAAATCCAAACTCCACGCTCCACCGAACCGGTTCCCGCTGCGGCGTGTTTGCAACACCTGTGAACCGCTGGGTTGACGAGTTCGCGTTTGTGTGAACGGTTGTGTTGTGTTGTGTTGTGTTGTGTTGTGTTGTGTTGTGTTAAACTAATTAACTGCAGAAAGCTGATGTTGTGGTCGAGGTTCACCGAGCGGACACATCACATTCAGAAAAGGAGAAACCGTGACCCGTTCACTGACCTCCGGACATTTGGTGCAGAACTTGGGCAGAAGTCTCTGACGCCTCGAGAAGCCTTCTTCTCTCTGGAGAGGGAAACACGGAAACTCGTTTAATATTCATATCACAGAAATGTGTCGACTTCTAAAGAACCTGAAAGTTCACATTCAATTCAAATATTCAAATGTGACAAGTATAAAAGTGCTTTGTGTTTTCATCAGAAACTCTTTGATCTGATCAGAAACTCTTTGATCTGATCAGAACATTTCTCCAACTTTTTAATTTTTTATTAGTGATTGATGATGTGTGCACTTTATTTTGAAAGCCCTGTTTAATTGATCACTAGAGAAAACATCCGATCAAGCTTAATGATTCACTTCATGATGATTGACATGTTGATTGTTGTGGAACTAAATATGATCAATTATTTATTTTGATATTTTTAGTCATTTTCAAATGTGTAATTAATAATGAATCTGTCATCAGTTCATCACCAGTTTAGTAAAGTTTTGTATTAACTGCTACAAAAACAATTGATAAACTGAGTTTATTGATTATTGACATTTAATTAAATTGATGCCGATTAGCCGACAATCAATAAGATTAATTATGAGCATTTAATAAATAGTCAAATCAATATATAAAAATCATTCAAATGTATTGGACTCATTTCATTTAATCTGAAATATTGATCAGATCAAAAATCAATAAATGTTAATATTGCCAACTTTGACTCACTGATCCATTGATTATAAAACAAATCAATAAGAGTTGAATGATAGAACAACAACACACAGATTGATCGATGAACCGATAATAGATATTATTAAACATGTATTAATAGTAATTAGTTTGTTGACAAAATAATCAATTACATTATTATTGACCTTTGATTGATGATAAACTGACGAATCCATGATTATCCTTATTGGCAGTTAACTGAGGTGATGATTGATTGACAGTGACGGACTTCAGATCTGAACATTGCGCTCACCGGCAGGTTGGAGATCAGCACGGTGTGTCGGCTCCACAGGTCTCGGATCAGCTCGGCCGGGATCTCCTGTCGGCAGGTGAGCCCCCGCTGGGCCGTCGCCGCGGCAACAGGGAGGAGGCTGAGGAGAGCGAGAGCCGATGCTCGGACGAGGAGGAGGAAGAGGAGACGCATCTTCGACTGCAGCAGGTTCACTTTGTCCCGACACTTTATACCTTCTCTCCTCCTCCTCCTCCTCCTCCTCCTCCTCCTCCTCCTCCTCTCCTCCTCCTCCTCCTCCTCCTCCTCCTCCTCCTCTCACCACTCCCTCTCTTCTTCTCTTTCTTCCCTCTCTGCTGTTTCAAAACTTTCCTGGTGTCACAGCTGGAGTCTCCCCACTGATGTCACCGCCCTTTCTCTCCTCTTCCTCCTTTTCAACCCCTCTCTTCTCTTTTTCTCTCCTCGCCCTGGTTCACCTTTAGCCTTTGTTTTATTTCTTCCCATATCCTCCTTCCCCTCTTTCTGTCTTAATCCTCTCCTCCCTCCTTCCCCTCTTTACTTCTCCTCTTTTCTCTCCGTCCTCTTTCCCCACTTTTCTGTAAATTCCTCTTCCATTTCCTCCTTTCTCTTCTATTACTTTTCCTAATTTCCTCCTCCTCTCTTCACCTCCTACTTGCTCTCATCCTCCTCCTCTTCTCTCCTCTTCTTCCTCTTGTTCGTTTTTCCTCCTCACTTCGCTTCCTTGTGGTTCTTCCTCCCCTGTTTCCTTCACTACTCGTTCCCTCTTTTCTTATCTCCTCTGTCATCAGAACCTGGCGGCGGCGGCGGTGGCGTTGAAGATGTCGTTTGTGTGAAACCTGGTTTTTGTGTTTAGATTTTGTGGTCAGATAAAACTAGGTTGATCTGTGACTCAGCAGGTTCGTTTCCCCCCTCGGCAGGTTTCAGAAAGTCCCGAGTCGACGTCCGACCCAGATCCGAGCCTCCGTCTGTCTGCACCACAAGGAGGTCGATTTCTGCCAGCCGATGCATGATGGGAAATACTGCAGCAAACATGTTGATGAAGCCAATTTGTGTTTCAATGAGTGTGATGATCAACTGGTTATTAATTTAAAAAGTACAGATAGAAAGTTAGATAGAAAGAGTCTAAAGAAAATAAGGACCTCTTTGAAGTGGTTTAACTGGTTTGTAGTTTTTCACAATAAGTGGTGAAACTATCATGAAGCACTGGATGTGTTTATTCACCATGTGTCAGTAACTGGGTCAAACTCCAGATCATCTGGATTATTAGTATTATTTTTAACCTCATCATGTCGTTCACGTTCACAGATGCTGATCTCCATCACGTCAAGATTCTTCTCCTCCTCTTCAACCATTTGTCTTCAAGGTAAAAGCCTAACGAGCTTTTATTTTGAAGCTTGGGTCTGATGGTTGTTTGACAGACTCTGAAATAGTCGACTTGTAATGTACGAAAAAAACAGCATCGGTTCAGTGAATCGTTCAAAGTTATATAAATAAATATGTAAACTACACACGTGAACAGTAATAAAACACATTCGGTTTCATTTGATGGAAAAGAATTTGCTAATCAAATCTTCAGTGCAGATAAACCAGGTAGGATGAACACAGGACGACTCACTGAAGACGTATCAACACAGGACAAGAGAAACACAACATTAGCTTTACTGTATAATATACACATTTGAGAACATTTGAGAACACAACATTACACAGGACTAATTGAACGTCTCTGATGGGACTTGATCCTGC
>CM031691.1:17101650-17114150 GCA_006182925.3 Reinhardtius hippoglossoides
CAGACGCTCAGGGAGAGGAGGAGGAAACTTCTCCTGTTCCTCAGACTCACCTTCATCGTCTCCTGGACTCTGCAGCTCCATGAACCTGGAACCCAGTTCACCTGAGGAGGAACAGACCGGATCTTTAAGAAGCTTCAGGGTTTTATCACGTGTTTGTGTTCGATGTCTCCTGTGAGGATGTTGGTGAGTTTATAACGTTAAGTCATGTGTTCCAGCCTCAATTAGTTTGTTAGTTAACTCACCGTTGTGTTGGAAGTCGGGGTGTCTCAGCGTTCCCTGGATGCAGTGCAGCGCGGGCGGGAGCTGAAGGGGCGGTGCTACTGTGGGTGGAGGCGTTTGCTTCGTCCTGATTGGTTTAGAGGCTGGTTTGTGGTCGGGGGAGGGGCCAGGTGACGGGCGGTGGGGGCGACTCTTCTCCGACCACGCCTCCATCTGCCTGATTGGCATGTCGAGCGCCGCTGCCATGGAAACGACTGACCCGCACCTCTGAAAACCAAAACCGTCACGTGTCACATGATCCACTCGACAACACGTGTTTACTCATGATACATTCAAATATCAAAACTTATATTTATGAACAGCAAATTAAAATTCCAGCCCTTTCAACTATTTTCCAAAACATCCACGGCCATTATTAATTTTTCTGTCAAACCCTTAAACTTTAAACTCTAGTGTATAATAATGTTTTTATTAATAACATGTGTCGTTCAAACCTGTTGATTTACCTGTTTGTTCAGATCGCTGCACTTCACTGTTCCCACTAGTATAGCGCCCCCTGTAGGACACACAGAGGTCAGTGGTCTGTGGTGTGTGTGAGGTGTGTGTGTGTGTGTGTGTGTGTGTGTGGGTGTGTGTGAGGTGTGTGTGTGTGTGTGTGTGTACCTGTGGCAGGTGTGGGAGGTCGTGGTGAGTTCTCTGAACTGGTCTCATCTTCAGCCTGGGAGTTGGTAACCTCCCCTCGTCCCTGCACACACACACACACACACACACACACACACACACACACACACACACACACACACACACACACACACACACACACACACACACACACACACACACACACACACACACACACACACACACACACACACACACACACACACACACACACACACACACACACATAAATAACAAGACAACGTGTTGATCAGATTTTTGGAAAAATCATCCTCTGACCTGAAGTGATTAAAATAACGATCAAGTTAAAGTCGAGCAGAAACTGAGGTGAAGAACTTACTCGTCTTCACTTTCTTCCTCCTCCCACGCTGTACGTCTTCCGCTGGACGTGTTTGTGCGTTTGTTTTTGTGTTGTTGTTTGTATTGTGTGTTTCTGCTGAGCCCACGACAGACGACCTCTGACTGGAGTCACAGGAGCGACTGCAAACAGACACAACATGTTTTGAGAGCTGCGAAGACAAATCCACTATTTTCATAAACTTTAGAGACAAAACTATAAAAACGATGAACACATTCATTGACAATGAAAATGATCATCAGACGTTATTACTTTCTACCGGAGACGTTTCTCACCAGGCCAGGTCCAGAGCCTCCACGCAGGAAGTGCTGCGGCTGTCGGGCTCCTGGCCCAGGTCAAAGGTCAGGCGGGGGGTGGGGGGGTCGGTGGACGAGTCCGTGGGCTCCCACAGAGCGTTGTGTTCAGACTGCAGCTGGCTCAGGTGGTCTCTGCAGAAGTTGGTTCCCCAGGCTCGGCTGCGGTACGACGCCGCTCGCTGCCTCAGCTCCGTCGCCTGGACACAAACACACGTTACACAACTTCACAGTTTCCATTTCCTGTAAAAACACATATATATATATATATAGATATATATTAAAAAGTCAAAGAAGAAATGTTTAAAGATGTTTCTGTCATTTTAGTTCTTATCTCACTGATGTTTGTTCAAGTTTCTGATCAGTTTGGTTTGAATCAGTTATTTGATGAGGCGTCATGATTGACAGCTGAGACTGACTCCTGATTGGTCGAGAGCTTGTATGGGCTCTACTCCACAATCACCAACACAAGATGGCGCCGTTTGTATCCGAAATATTTTGGCTTCATTTCTGGACAGTGGGAGGAAGTGGAAGTTATAAAATGTATTTGTGTAGTTCCAATATTAAATCGTTAAATGAATAATCCATCTATATCTGTGTCACTTGACTTGAGTGGCAGCCTCCACGTCGACGCCTCTTCTTGTCAGTTCTGGTAAACAGTAACACTAACCCGACCCTGACCCCCCGTCAAGATCCTTGAGAAGCCCCGACCCCGTTTTCAGAGCTAACCTCAGCCTGCGTCTCAAACCTCAAGCCCAACACGAGCTGTAAACCTGACGCTGCACATCTCTGTGACAGCGACTCGTGTTTCCTCTGAACCTGCAGCTCCTGACGTCAGCTGACAACCAGACTCACCACAGGGGGCGGGACGTTAATCGGACGCCTGCTCATCGCCCACGGATTCATCGATTCCTGGCCGGGTTTCATGGAGTTGTTTTATTTCTATTTTGGCAAAAAGCTGCAGCTTTGTTTAATTAGATAAACAAAGTTGAGACACCGGTGACAGCTCGGTTCAGGCGTCTTATTAGAACGATCAAATAAAAGCTCGTGAGAATGTTGTTGCAACAAATTTGTAGAAAATCAGGACACTTGACAGGAAGAGTCCTGACGTCACTTCCTGTCTGACCTTGGGATTTTGACGACGCTCCCTTCTAACGTCTAAACGTCTCACAGCTTCTGCAGCGTTCACTCGTCTCCGTCGTGTTCTTTACAAACATCACGGCTGATGGGAAATGATGTCTGTTGAAGGAGAAACTGAAATGTGTGATTGTCGACGTTTCATTTGAGGCCGAAGGACGAGCTCGAGTTCTTTACAGTGAAACTAGAGCTTGACCGATGTGGATCCAGATGTTTGAGTAAAACATGTCCGATATATTCACCCATACACATTTATTATAAAAAGAATAAATGTGTTAATGAAGTTATCAAACCCGCATGACAAAGATAATTGAGTCTCGATATTTTACAGTTAAACCACAAACTATACGACAAAATCAAACTGACTATGTAAAGTGACTTGAGTTCATGTATGTTGGGACTCGAAGATAAGATCTGCTGTAGAATCAGTTTCTGCTGCAGCTTCAGAGATTTGTGGAGTCAGAGAAGTGAAAAGTCTCAGCACTTTCCACAAGACGTGTGTGTGTGTGTGTGTGCATGTTTGTATGTGTGTGTGTGTGCGTGCGTGTGTGTGTGTGTGTGTGGCTGATGGAAAGCCCAAATGCTGAGTGTCAGCGGTGAAACCACAACAGCTTCATTTCAGGGAAACGACACACTGTCAGTCAGTCACACGCACACGCACACACACACACACACACACACACACACGCACACACACACACACACACACACACACACACACACACACACACACACACGAAAAGTACGACCTAGAAAATTATAAGTGTTTAGTGTTATGTGTGTAAGTAAATAAACAGTCAGAAGAAGAAGAAGAAACACTTTTGTGTTAACGTGTCGTCGGAATGACAGAACAGCAGCTTCTAATATCGACTTATCAAGTGTGAGCTTTGTCACTTTCAAACTGTTTGTTCATCGAACGCACTTCATCCACGTGCACATTTTAAATGATCGACCTGTCGCATCGGATCAGTGAGATCACAGAAATGAGTTTACTTCTTTCTGAAGTTTGGTCTCGAGCTGGAAGCGAATCAAACTGGACCCTGACTTCCTGAAATGGACGTAGAAGTTATCGGGATAAGCTCCTTGAACAGAAGATGAACTTCTCCTTCTTCCAGACGACTTCTCAGAACGAGTAGAGGAACGCCTCAGACTCAGTGTGTACGTGTCTGTGTGCGACCATACGAACATTCAGACTTGGTTTACCCCCGAACGTCTCCAAACACATTTTACACGTCGGGTTCGTCACATGACCCCGCCCCCAACTGAACCTGACCTGAGGGGGGTCACCATCCGTGGCCCCGCCTTCTTCTGGGATCCTGTGGAGGGGAGAACGAAAGCTGGACTCATACTCTGTCAACGTTCTGTCAGACACACAGATGACACACATCAAACATATTAACACACAAAAACACACATACAAACACACACGAGAACACACATTAAAACACACCTGTGACCTCTCGGCACCTGAGGAGGAGGAGGAGTTCTGATGTCATCTTCCTGAGAGGCGGGGTCATTGCGTTTGGGGCGGAGCATCTTCTGAGACTCCTCCCTCCTCTTTTTGTTGCTCTGCAGATTAAAAACGGGCAAAATTTGAGAAGCGGGAACCAGAATGTTTGAATTTGTTCGAGATGTATTTGTTATTGTTGCACATAATACTACTTATTTTATTGTTTTGAATGAATTAAACAAAGCGTCTGCATCAAATCAGTAATTAAAACCAAACGGATCAGAAACATGAACACTTGAACAAACGACCTAAATGACGACCGGACAGGAACCATCTCTGAAAAACTTTCATTCACCATCTTCTTTGATTTGTTTGGTTTGGTCCATGTCCCATCTGCTGACATGACAGAGAGTCTGAGCCCATCGAACACTGGGAGTCACAGGCTGGTTTCAAACTGACACTGGTGGTTTGAAGAAGACTGGTCTATAAAACTCTATAAAACTCTATAAAACTATGAAACTCAGTCCACAGAACCTGAGGCCAGCGCTGAACTGGAGAATTCAAAGAAACCAAAAGACTCGAAGATTCGTCTCAGTCACAGTGTTTGACCTCAACTGAGAAATGAGGTCAAACACAAAGTCACACATCTAGAAATAAAATGTAAGTCAGCAAAACTACATCACCACAAATAGAGTGTGTGTGTGCGCGTGGGCGTGTGTGTGTGTGTGTGTGTGCGCGTGTGTGTGTGTGTGCGGTGTGTGTGTGTGTGTGTGTGGCGTGTGTGTGTGTCATGTTTTAAGGTTTAGGTTTAGATAAGTTATAACTGTGGTTGAGAGAAACTCTCCCTGAAATGAATTCAAATCAATGTAAAGTCCTCTGAAGTCATGGAGACACAACTGAGTGTGTGTGTGTGGTGTGTGCGCGTGGGCGTGTGTATGTGTGTGTGTGTGTGTGTGTGTGTGTGTGTGTGTGTGTGTGTGTGCGTGTGTGCGTGTACCGTGTACGTGTGGAACAGTGGGATTCGCTGATGTTCCAGATGTTTCAGAAGGGGGGGTCCAGTGGGAGGGGCCACACCCTGGAAGTTTTGCTGATACTCGGTTTCCATGGAGACTGGGTTTCTCTTAAAGGGGGGGATAGACCTGCTGCTGGAATACAGCACCTGCAGGGAGGAGGGGGGGGGGGGGGGTGGTACTGTCACTCAAAAACGAATCACTCAGTAAAACTGACTCATCAATAAACAGACACGTTCAGTTCAAATAGTCTGAAAGTAAAGAGTCTACCTCCACCTAGTGGACACAATCGTGAACTGCATGCCTTTAAACAGCACACACTTATTTTCATTATTGATTTTTCTATTAGAAGTAATCAGGTGCAGTGTGTAGTAGTTGGTACATTAGTGAGTATGAAGGAGTATTAGTGAGTATGGTACCTGTTCTGCCGTCAGTATGGGTGAAGCAGAGGTCACAGGTTTCTTCCAGCTGAACTGTCGGTGGTACTCTGTCCGGTGACCTCCTGACCTTTGACCCGCTGACCTCAGCCCCGCCCTCCAGCGCAGAGCTTGTTCAACCTGCCACACGATCCAGTTCATCGTTATTATTTCCATCTCCATGTTTTGGTTTTGAACTCAAAAATAGAAACAGGTTTATGCAGCTCACCTCATTGGCTGAGGGCTGCCGTCCATCAGGTGCCGCTGACAAGGGGCGGCGGGCCTGTGATTGGCTGTGGAGCTGCGAGGGGTGGAGCTTTGCTGAGGAGACAGAATATTTGGAATCATATTCTTTAAAATGACGTCAGTGACAACAGAGTGGAGGCTGGTGTCGGAAGATAGTGAAGCTGCGTTAAAGTCCAGATTGTGAAGACCGGCTCAAAATGTTTAAAACCTTTATCTTTAATCTTAATCTATTTCCTTATAGATGTAAACCTGCTTGAATCAAAGCTGAGACTTTATACATCTGTTTATTTCATGTTGAATTTTGAGCTCAGAGTCTGAACAACTAAAAAAATACATCCACTTATTTAAGCTGTGGAATGTCTGTGATCGATATTTACTGGATTTTCCAGTCGCTCCCGGTTCTCCTGATGATCCAGAGTTTGCAGAACATCTTTCTGGAGGTTCTGGTTCTGCGGGAGGTCGTGGTCCTGCTGGAGGTTCTGGTTCTGCTCGAGATTCAGGAGGCGTAGGAGGTTTTGGGGAAGGATCCTTCCTGTGGGCTGAGCGACTCCGAGAGGCTGAAGAAGAAATCTATTTATTAAACACTTCATTAACCTACACTCCAACATGCTGACATGCAAGTCTACGCTCTCTACCATGAGAGTGCACTTTACTGTGAGTGTGAGCAGTCGGAGCAGCTAGGGGGCGCTGTGGGTCTGACGCACAGGGCAGAGAAGTGCAGGACTGAGTGACACCTCCAGGATCCAGTCTCTTCCGACGCTGCAGACCTGGTTCTCTGCAGATTCCTGAGACACAAACGTCACAGAAACAAACTGTAATTTTCAAACTCAGACATTTGTTTTGCTTTGACCCCTGAAGTCTACTTTTAAATGCATCGACTGAAAGCAGAACGTTTCTCACCTACAGTCTGTGTCTCAGGTGTGAGGTAAAACCTTTTCAAAGTTAAAACATGTTTGGATATTCAGATATTCATACATGAGAATAAGCAGCTTTGAGACGTGAACTGAAGTCCAGATATTGTCCTGAAATGTTCTGTCACAGTTTCCTGCGGCCTCCTGGTAAAGCGTCAGGAAGCTTCCCAGAGAGCGAGTGGACGCGTTGACGAGGTTTCTAACACGTGACGGACGTGAAACTGGAAGAACACAAATATCTCAGGATGAAGAAGAGGAGACGAACACACTTTGTAAAAGGTTCTTACTCATTTGGTCGGAGCGGAGGCCGGCCAATGGGGCGCGGCGCTGAGGAGACACACTCCTGGAGCGGGAAACCCTGAAGCTCTTCTGGTATTCACTCTGACACTGAAACAAACAAACACACAAACAAACAAACACACAAACACACACAAGGTTTGAATGTTTGAACTTTTTCTTGCATCATGCAGCTTCACTGACACTCATTGTATAATGTACATGTACACTCCCTATATACCCAAACCCCTACGGTGAGAACAGCCTGTCAAACCTGGATAATCCATCTATAGAGAATCATCTTATTTTTAATAAATGACGACAATACTGATGATAAATTACAGTTTGTATGAGGAGTCAATTAATCAATTAGAAGACTGACAGGAAAGTTAAATTATTAGTAATTTAACTATTGGTAACTGATTAATGGTTTATATCTATCTATAATTTCATTCATCCATCTATCTATACATACATATACATACATTCATTCATACATTCATACATTCATACATTCATACTTACACATATACCCATCCACCCATCCGTCCCTGACCAGCTGGATTAGCTCTGACCAGATTAACTCACATTAATCCGGACCCAGCGGGGTTCTGTCTGCTTCTGTCCGGTAAACAGGTCGCACTCCCCGGTTCACTACCTCTACATCTCCCGGTCACTCAGTCAGAACCACCATCACGGTTCTGCTGGGTTCGCCTGTTAGCTCTCATGCTAACCTGTTGCTGAAGCTAACAGCTGCGGGTGTTTACCTTGAAGCGAACAGTCATGACGCTGTCACCGCTGACCTCACACGACCCCTCATGACGTGACGACCAGGTGACCCGTGTTAACTAGCTGGTTACACGTGCAACTAGTTACCTGACTAACTAACTAACGACCAGCGCGCTGACCGGCGGCTCGACTGAGCTTCTGCTGATGCCGCCGTTGCCATGGCAGCTCAGCGTCGCTCGGCCAGTGACGTCACCAGCGTCAGAGTGTAATTCCTGCTCAATTATTATTAGTGTTGAGTAATCGATTAATGTATTTACTGTAATATGATAAATAAATAAAGTATCTACCAAAGTTATTATTAAAATCACAATTAATTGTCAAATATTTGCTCATATTCTGCTTTAACTAACATTATATTAAATACTTTATATATTAGAATACACATTACCGTATATAATGAATGTTGAATTACAGTAGATTGATATAAATATTAATCTTTGGATTTTACTGTGATTCTGCACTTTTATGGTGTAGAGAAATTTATTATATTTTTTATTTATTTATTTATTACTCTATTATGTACTTTTATTGCTATATACACAATACATAATTATTTTCTCACATGAATAACATCTTTTATTCCTATATAACTCTGAACTGATGATCACTGATCAACCTCCTGATCATGTGAAGAATAATCTCCTTTTATGTTATTAGAGATTAGATATGCACATCTATCTCTCTATTCATCCATCCATAATAACTTGACGTCACAGTTTGCTGTTACAAAATTGCACCACTTTTATTCATTTAAGGCTTTTTAGTTTTAACTTTACATTTGGCTTCACCCCCTCCCCCCTCCCTCACTCCCCCCTCCCCGACCTCCTGATGCTGTTCTGGAAGAAACCAGTTCAGACCAGGTCCAGGTCCAGACCAGGTTTAGACCTGGTCCAGACTGGAATCAAACCAGGTTGATACCAGGTCCGGAAATCGTCCACTCGGCTGAAGTGAAAAGATTCAGCGGAGTGGACGTGGGATTTTGAACCTGATGTTTCAGTGGTTGAACTGGTTTCTTTTACATTTCACTGGTCATCATGCCGTACAGAGGAAAAGAAGCAGATTCATTTCAGTGATGAACAATAATCATTTCTTCTTTTCGTGAATGAATCGTTCTGAGTGGCTGCAGCTGCGATCGCCACCTCGATGCTGCAGCTACATACGAGAGACGGACACTTTGAGAATCTCTTTGACTAGTTTAATCTGAGTCCAGCACAGAGAAGGTCCTGAAAGTGTTTAGCCTAGCTTAGCACAAAGTCGGGAAGCAGAGGAAAACAAGGCCTCGGTATGTTTCAGAAGTGCTCGTCAAACTATTTTCAACAGAATCTAACAAGTTTTGCAAATTTAACACTATCACACCCAATTTAAGCAGCAACGGCAGGACCGTGAAAGTACGGCAAAGTTGTAGCCTCTTTCTCAGGCCTATTCTACATCGGTTAATTTTCATGTGAACACCACAAAGGTCTTCTGGTTAAAAATATCCAAAATGCTCCTCATAGTGTAACCTAGCTACTGTGAAGCATGTCGGGGCGTTAGGATTAGAAGTCGAGGACAAGTCGTCCAATGAAACATTTCTATGGGGCCGAAGGGGCTGATCGCAGCTGCAGCCACGCTAAGATCTGATTGGCTGTTCAGCCAAGGAGCAAAGTGAGCTCTCACATCACAGGAGCGCTAATCACGCGAAACCTGTTTGGGAATGTGTCGTCCACTGTGGGTACGTTTCATTTAACCTGCACGTGTTTAGCATTCATAAACAGCGCTTAGGCTGCATGTTTTAATATAATTAGAATATTTTAATATACTTGTAACTGTTTGTACAGCAGTTGTAGAAACATTCTAAATGTTGATAAACGGATTAATAAACATTAAAATATCCTCATCTCTTTACAGTGTTTATATACTGTTTATAAATGCTAAAAATAGGTTCAAATAAAATGTACCCGAAAACCTCAAACAAACAAGTTCTTTATCTGTTACAAAACCAGAAAAAAAAATATTTGAAAAGATGTCTGATGAACCATAACTTTCACCTTCATGTGGCTCGTCCAAGTTACTGTTTGAGTATGGAACCGGCTCATTACTGCCCCTGGTGGCCTGGAGAAAAACACACTACTGTAGATGCAGTGGGAGTTTTCTGCCATCTATCCACAAGGGGCAGTAATGAGACTTTATGGCTTGACATACAAGAATACAGCAAAGAAACACCATACTCGAAATACAACGTAGACAAGCCACGCAAAGATGTAATTTATGCTTTATCAGAAAGGTGTTTTTCAATTCCCTTAACTTCTCCGTGGGAATCATTCGGCAGTGATCAAAACACTGGCATTCCTATCGGTTTTACTTTAACTGCACATTACAATAACTCTGCCAACACTGGAATTAGCCGGATTGCACCGTCTCGGCTGCAAATAAGACTTTTCTCTTGAAAGCTTCTGCTCGGCATGCAAACTGTCGCAGCACCTCCCGGAGGTCAGACCGAGAACTGACAGAAACATCAACATGCTACATGACTGAACGTACTGGGGGAGAACCAGAATACTGACAGCAGTTCTCCTGGTGGTACAACACTGTGCACAGCAGTACTCACAGAGGTCACTGGTCCAACACACGCGATCTGTAATCTGAACTCACATTTCAAACAGAAGACAGAGTTTTCAAAGGCTTGCTCTGGATGCTGCTTCACTGACCACGCCCTCTGTCCGCTTGAGGCGGGGCTTCGACTACAAGGCCAACCCCCTTTCAACTTCAGCTGTGATACTGTTTTAAAGAGACACGGAGGTTTTAGCTCAACTCTGTTAACTTTGGAGAATACTGATGTCAAAAACTGTATCTGCGGTATTCTGCGATAACGAGATATATCGTCCGGTTTCCCTCGAAACGTAGCAAACACTTTAGCCAGATTTCATGAAAACTTGCTAAAGAAAATGCTAATTCGTTCATTTTGTCCTGATCCGTGAATATTCAAAGTAGGATTATCAAGAAAAAACGCTGGTGGTGATAATTTTCTAATTAGCCAGGCATAACTTTTCCACCTCAGCCAAGCCAATGGTTTTTTTTTTTGCAATATGTCAAGATTAATTTTTCGGGTGTTTCCATCAGGGCTTTCATACAAATTGAAAATGTGCATAAAAAAACTTGCTGCACCGCCTGATCGCACATGCAACAGGAAGGACCGACCCAAACGTCTTCCTGATCACGTTGGGACAGTTCCATATTCCCACCAGTTAAGGGAGCGTTGACCAGCAGGACCTTCGAGCGGTTACTCAGTGTTTCCCTCTCAGATGTGTTAATAATATTAATAATCAGGTAATAATATGGTTAATAACACAGAAACAACCCTCTGTCTGTCCTGCTCAGGAAATACAAGCCCTCCTCCTCCATGTCGGGCCAGTGGTCGTTACAGAAACTGGCCTAGTTCATCACTGTTACTCACTTACACTCACAAACACACAAAACACACAGTCACAAACACACACAGAGCTAAGGTACTGGACCAGTGTGAGTCTGCTGTCGAAAGGCAACATGTCCGCCCCGAGCAGCAGATCTGAAGTCAGCTCACCGTGTTGCTAACCAGCTAGCCTGCAGCTACTATCATATATTTGTTTGCTTGGAAGTGTAGCATTGTTAGCATCCAGTGGCTCAGTTTGATCTCATATTGAAATATAATTATTAGCATTCCCTGACATAACAAGGTATTCCAAAGTACACGTTAATTTCTTTTAAAAACTATGCTAACAACGCTAGCACTGCATGGTGTATTCATTTTGGTAGCATTCACCACAGCCCATGACCGGCAGCTACGATAATTTTTGGGGGGATATCCTGATAATGCTATCACACCACAAATGACAATACAATGAAATAGCTGCTCGGCTAACAAGCTCATTCATTTCTTGAACAATATGCTAACAAAGCCAAAATGTGGCAAACCGTGTATTAGCATATTTAGCAATCCCTTTTACAAGTTGAGTCATAGTGGTCACTGAAGTTAGCTTAAAGTTACCAACGCGTTGAGCCAACGCCCGACCTGCTGCACGCCCAACCCCCCCGACCCCCACCCCAAAGTAAAAAACATGAAATTAATCTTATACCCTTTCACACATAATTATAATTATAACTAATAATAATAATAATCACTGTGTGGATCCACAGGTTCAACCGGAGCCACACAAACAGAGTCAGCCATGTTACACGCAACAACAACACGGTAACCGCGGCGCCAACATGGCTGACAGTGGTCAAGCTCGGTGTGAGCGGCTCTGTTCTGCTGGAAAATGAGAAGGAAGGAAAACAAAGGAAAGAAACATCTAAACACAAAAAGCAAGAAGTCCCTCCCCAGCGCAAAATGGCCAAGCAGAGAGCATGATGGGAACTGTAGTTTAAATTTGGGCAGTTGGTTTCTAATTCCTGTAATAACATCTTCATTGTCATCATCATCGCCGTCGCCGTTTCTGGATGTTTGGTCTTAATGTAGCCACGGCAACTGTCTCCGTTAAACAGTGTGGTGAGGAGAAGGGAGATGTGGTCGTCATGGAAACAGAGGTCGGAGGTGGCTGATGTTGATGATGACATGGTTATGTTAAAGGGGTGTGACCAGCTGGAAGATGTCCTGTGATTGGTTGGTTGGTTGGTTGGTTGTCGGTCAGGTGAGCAGAAAACTGGAGAAGGAAGAGAACGAGAGGTTTTTATAAATAACGACAAAGAACGATAAGAA
>CM031691.1:17119150-17189150 GCA_006182925.3 Reinhardtius hippoglossoides
TTTATGTTTGCGTCTGTGTTTGTTTGTCTGTTAGCTAGCAGGGTTACACAAACATTCACTCGTTGAATCTTGGTGCAGATCAATGACTTTCTTTTCACCTCCTCGTTGATTTCTCAGAGAATAATTCACGGATTTATTTTGAACATTGTCTGTTTTAGAAAATGCTATATAATGTGTATTTCCATTCGGCCTGAACTTATAAAGATTGTCCTTATCTGGTCCATATCTCCTTACTTAGCAATCACCTAGCAAGGCACTAGCAGGCGTGTTATAGCGTCTACTATGTAAACACATTGACCTTAGTAACGCCCTAGCTGCCGTTTAAGAAGAATTACGCAACTACGGAGAACGTAATCGACAAGAACAATAATATCTCGTCAGGAAATGCAGCATTTTCCTTGTCCAGTCTTGTTTATGAGCTACACCGCAGCCAACCACCAGGGGTCGATCCCCACATTTTTGCTTCACTTTTGGGAGCTGTCATGTCGTCCATCTTTATTCAGTCTATGATACAACGAATACAAACTGTAGACGAAGCCTCGATCGGTCAACGCCCTGGAAGAAGCCACATCGCATCTCAGCAGTAACACAGCAACACCTTATTAACCACCGGGGGTAACACAACCCACACGACACAAAGTGAGAGTAAATGACTCATACCTTCACTATCATATCTCAGGGACTATCCACGTACACCTTGGTTAACGCTGCAGGTAGAAGTGGCAGCAGGAGGTCTTTTACACCTGGAGTTTCCAGCAGAGATGTGTTTCGGTGCCTGAAGCTCTGAACAGTCTCTGCCTCTCTCTCTCTCTCCCTAGTGTGATGCGACAAGTCCGGGCGAGTTCAGGGATTCACAGGAAGTGACTGACTGAGGCCGCAGCAGGCGAGGCCGCTGGAGGGAAAGAGAACCTGCAACGTTTCACGAGCCGCTTGTCGAGCCCACGTTAAACTCTGTCCTCCACCCGATTGGTTCTGGACGTGGATGTTTCCCACTTTTGTTCCTGTTGCGATACTTTGACCGAACACGTGCAGCTTTCTCCCAAAAGAGTGACAGCGGCAAAAGATCAAAGGAACCTGAGCAGTTATCAACCTCGTAATTTACTAAATGAAAAAGAGGTATTATATAAAGTAATCATACACAACAAGTCCAACCCGAATCGACTAGAACAATAAATGCTACTAACCCAGGATAATTAGTAATAATAATAATCTAATGATGTTATTATTGTTCACAGGAACCTTTTCACTCTTCACAACCTACTTGTAGTAAAGTGAAGGACTTTTGTTGTAATAGAGGATTAAGTACTTTTACTTTAGTCAAAGATCAGAGTACTTCCTCCACACACAAGCTGTGTATTTGTAGTAGTACTGTTGTGTGTTCAGTGTGTAGTTCTACTCTGAAGACATCATGATGTTAATCTACTAAAGCAAAGTAGTTGGAGGAAGATGGAGACACACACACACACACACACACACACACACCACACACACACAACACACACACACACACACACACAACTAGGTGGGGCCTGTCAATAAGATTGTGTGTGTGTTGCTGACAGTACAACAGTGGAATAAAACCAAGCCTTGTCTACACACACACACACGAACACACAGACAGACAGACAGACAGACAGACAGAGACAGACAGGTAGTCAGACAGACAGGTTCCTCAGAACTCATAAACTCCGCAGTTTGTTTCAGGACTTCCTCTTCCTCCACCTCCTCCACTCCTCCTCCTCCTCCTCCTCCTCTTCCTCCAGAGCAGCGGGAGTTCCGCAGCTGCGTGGCCGACTCAGAGAGCCCCCTCCCCGGCCGGCGGAGGCAGCAGGGCCCCGCTGCCTGGAGGAGCTGAGGAGCTGCAGACAGACAGGCCGCCGCCATGATGAGCTGTCTGTCTGTCTGTCTGTCTGTCTGTCTCTTCACCTCCTCACTGCTGAGGACCGGAGCTCCTGTCTGTCTGTCTGTCCGCCGGTCCCTGCTTCCGCAAACCCAGCCCAGCCCAGCCCAGAACAGCCCAGCCGAGCCCAGCCCGGCTCGGCTCGGCCCGGTCGGCCCGGCTCGGCCTCCCTCCCTCCCTGTCCCGGTGTGTCCCGGGTTAGTGAAGGTGTGTAAAGATGGAGGGATGAAGAGAAGAAGAAGAAAGAAGCTACTCACGCTCACATCCACCATCCGCTGCTCGCTCGCTCTCTCTCTCTCTCTCTCTCTCTCTTCTCTCTCTCCTCCCCTCTCTCTCTCCTCTCCTCTCTCTCTCTCTCTCTCTCTCTCTCTCTCTCTCTCTCTCTCTCTCTCTCTCTCTCTTCTCTCTCTCTCTCTCTCTCTCTCTCTCTCTCTCTCTCCACTGTCTGCAGGGGTCGCTCGACCAGAGCCGCTCCCTCCTGCTGCCACCATCAAGGCTGCACCAGGTGACCTCCGCGCTTCCGGTCCGCTCCATCACAATAAAACACACTACAGGCCGGAAACTGTGAATTATGAGTGAATCAGTCACAAACATAATAAAGATCCTGTGTTCAAGGAGTATTAGCATCAAAATCTATTCACTTTTTAACCCATTTCTATTTTCATATTATCCTTGAGTTGATATTGAATTAGTTCTTTTTATTACTTAACTGCTGTCTATTGTTTCACAGTTCTCTGTTGTCTAATCCATCTTATCTCATTTTATATTATCTTATTATATATTATCTTATCTTCTCAAACATACTCACTATGCAGAAGGATCCATTTCGGAATTATTGATTAATTAATATAAAAGTATCATTTTAATATTGCAATTTTTTCATTGTGTTTTAAATGTTGTTTTAATTTGCACATGTATGTTATGACACAAATAAACTTGAAACTTGAAAACTTCATATTTGAATCTGAATCTGTAAAGTTACTAAATGTAAATAAAATGATTGAGCAAAAGCTAGAAATGTTAAAAGAAAAAGGGAATAAACAAGTACCCCAAACGTTATATTAAGAAATATAAGATCCATATTCAAAAAACTATGAATACATTTAAAAATGTTAATATTCAGATTTATATGACTCTATTGTCACAACCTGTTGTACAATTTAGTCCTAACACTTTTATTCTGAAATCCGCCTCCACTATCTTCCTCTGTCACTACGTCACAGCTTGGCTCCGTGGTTTTCTCTCGTGACGTTTCAGCTGCTTCCGCTTCCTGTTTCCAGTAGAATCACGTTAAGTTACTTGAGTTTACAGAATAAAAATGACGTCAGAGTTCCACAACTTGTAGCTCGGTGACGTCATCAGCGCCATCGGGCTGCCCCGCTCAAAATAAACCAATAAATATTAAAAACCAAAAATATTTGAATGATCAAAATATATATATCATTATTCATAATCAATACTGACAATGTTCTGCACTGAACTTTACATCTGCATGAATACATCTGACTCTGTATTTTAAACTCCAAATAATATTCTACTGATTATATCATAATATACATTAAGTCACATTATCTGAAGTCCCACTGTCAGTTCACAGCAGAGGTCAAAGGTCAAAGTGAGCCTGAAGGTCATCAAATAAAAAACATGAACATACATGTGTGTTTGTGTGTGTTTCTGCAGACTCAGAGCGGCAGAGCGAGTCGGAGCGTGTTGATAGAAACACGCCAAGATGCAAACACACACACACACACACATATTTACGACCGTCTCATACAGAGTTGTGAAGCCGCACCCAAACACAGACACCACGAATAGAGACACTTAAACAGCTTCCCTTTCACTGACACACACTTCCTGTTTATACTGTGTGTGTGTGTGTGTTTGAGAAACTTCTGGTATGTCTTAAGCAGAAGTTCCTCCACAGTTTATTAGGAACACCCATCGGTCACTGGGTCGTGTCTTTGCTCTGCAAACATTTTAGTGTTGATGCATCTGATGGTTCTTGCAGATTTGTCCGGAACATCACAAAGACGTTCCTCTGGATTCACATCTGGAGACGAGGCCACGGATGTTCACTGAGCTGTTTCAGACTGTTGTTGAACTGTGACCATGAGGAGACGAAGATGTTCAGAAACAATTATCAGATAAACTGAGACGTTTAAACCACAAATGATTGATTTAAGTGACGCCATCATAGCGCCACCTGCAGTCAGGACTGATCATACAAGGCAGGCTCCATGTTTCTGTAATTTGATGCTGCTTGATTGACTTTAAGGGACTATTGGGCCTTGGCGGAGGGATACACTGAATAACTGTGTCGACCGTGGAGTCCCTTTAAACTGATGCTCTGGTCCATTGGGCCCCCAAAACCCTCGGGCCCCTGCCCCTGAGCCCGGCCCCTGAGCCCCGGCCCTGAGCCCCTGCCCCTGAGCCCCTGCCCCTGAACCCCTGCCCTTGAGCCTCGGCCCCTGAGCCCCTGCCCTCGGGCCCCTGCCCCTGAGCCCCTGAACCTCGGGCCCCTGCCCCTGAGCCCCTGCCCTCGGGCCCCTGAGCCCCTGCCCTTGAGCCTCGGCCCCTGAGCCTCAGTCCTGCAGGATCCTTCAGTCTCAGACGTGCAGACGAACTTCAAACGCAGCATCAGTTCATCAGAGCAGAATAAATTAGTCCAGTTCAAAGAGGAAATCAGCATGTGAATGATCCCACTCACTCACGAATATATCAAATCAACTGTTGCTAGGCGACCAGATGAATGAGCATCAGCCGCTTTGTTTGCTCTCTGACGACTTTCTGCCTCGTTGAAACAGCCAATCAGAGCCGAGTTGTTTCTTCCAGCTCACACCTGACGTCTCTATAACGAAGCCTCTGGTTGGTGGAGCGCGTGTCTGTTTTTTATTTTTAGTAAACTTGTGTTAAACTCATGTTTGTGTTTGTCTCCCTCTGCTGTTAGAAAACACATCTCACCTCCAGACTCATGTTAGTTTTATTTATTTTTCAGTATCTCCATTAATGAGTCTTCAACACTTCCTGGTCGTACTGTTTAAATTAATGTGTCAGTAACCATCACTAAATTAATTTGATCCTCCAAAATGCTTAACATGTTAAAATGGTTGTTTGTTACTGGTAGGTTTTATCAGGTGACAGTTTGGATTCTGACCAGGTGACGACTCAGCCTTGTGATTTGGAACCTGCTCCACCAGGTGACGACTCAGCCTTGTGATTTGGAACCTGCTCCACCAGGTGGCGCTGTTTAATGAGACGAGAATCAGCTCGTCTGAGAAATACTGTCAACACAGATGACGTCTCATAAAGCTGAAGCCAAAGTGTCTCGATCGCCCCCTAGTGGCAGGCTGCATTATAGGTCATAAACCCTGCCTCCTCCATGTTAACAGAGGGGACATGGACCAAACTAAAAAAAACATAAATGTTTGTCAAAGATGTTTCTGTCATTTCAGGTCGTTCTTATCTCACTGAAGTTTGTTCAAGTGTTTCTGTTCAGTTTGGTTTGAATCAGTTATTTCATTATGTAAATGTGGGCTGAAACGCCATGATTGACAGCTGAGACTGACTCATGACTGGTCTAGAGCAGATATGGGCGGGACCTCAATGCCGCAGAGACGTCCACAGAACAAGATGGCGACAGCTTTGTTTTTGTACAGATGGCAGGAAGTGGGGGTGTCGACCAGCTTTATCCCCACACACAAAGAAATGAGACAGAGGAATATGAACGCAGGCAGAAATGGACCTTTTTTATTTTTCTTGGGCGATAAACAACAGTGGACTGTTCTGACCAGACCTGACTGAACCAGATTAAACCAAATTGAACCCGGTTCATCAAACCGGATTAAACCAGACAAGGACACAGGAGATAAAACCTGTCCAGACCAGACAGAACCGGTTGAAACTGGTTTGGGATCGGCCAAACTCAGGGGTAAAAACGGAATGAACCGATATCGTAAATTTGTATCACACAGTATCACCATGGCAACAGCCCCACAGTGCTGTCATGGTCCAATCAGGTGTGGTCAGACGGGACCTGGTCCAATAATCCTCCTCCTCCCTCCCTGTGGAAACCGCGGGTCTGTTGAATCAGGGTAAACAATGAAGCTGATTGGTCCACAAACAGGAAAACCCCTCCCACCCGCCGTAACCCCCAAGCATCCTATTGGCTGCCTACATCATTCGCAAAAAAAAAAACAAGAACAAAAACAGAGCGAGCCCTTCTCCCAGTGTCGCCGCCTCAGGCAGGAGAGGCCGTTTCCCCCATTGGTCAGTTTAAGAACACGCTAACTGTCAGTCACTCAGCAGCGGCCAATCAGGTTACAGTACCTGTGGAACTTTCTGGAATTTTGAAAAAAAGAGAAAAGAAGAAGGATGATGAAGAGGGAGACCAACCAATCAGATGACCTCGCTAGAAAAAACAAACAGGAAGTAGGAGGAGCTTCCAAAACTCACATGGAATTTATTTTTCTGGAATTTCTTGTAATTTTTTTCCCCCGTTTTTTTTTTTGTTCTTTGTTTTTGACCTTTTTGTCCGTGTGTGGGAGCCGTACGTCAAGTTCTTCCTTTCCCCTCCAACAGCCGTTTTCAGTGCAATGCATCATGGGACGATCAATCGCTAGGAGAGGGTGTGTCACTACAAGTGTGTGTGTGTGTGTGTGTGCATGTGTGTGCATGTGTGTGTGTGTGTGTGTATTTGCGTCCTGTTGTCATGGAAACATGCTGCAGGGTTAGCGCTCCAGCAGCAGGGGTGGTGGTGGTGCCTTTGCATCATGGGAACTCTGTCCCTCCGTTTAGCTGGTGTCCATGGACTCCATGTTGGCAGAGCTGGAGTCCCTCTGGATCGAGTCGAAGATGGCCGCCAGCTCCTGATTGGACGAGATCTGTGACTGGAACTCAGACATCAGCGGCGACTTCTCGGCTTCGGGGATCGTCAGCAGGGCAACGACGGCTCGCATCGCCGACCGCTTCAGCTCGTCCTGCTTCTCAAACTCCTGCTTCACCGAGTTCGCCTTCACCTGCAGAGACAAGAACATTGTCCACGTTAACGAGAAGTACAAAGTAAAAAACTGATTCTCTTCAGGATGCTACTGACCACGAGTTAAACGATTGAATCAAAATACACGACAAGGAGCATAAATTAAATTGAAACGCGTTTAAAAAAGACGCAGTCACAAAACACAACCATGAGGCAACTTGACAGCCCGTTTGGTCCTGGTCAAACCAAATCCTTTCTCAATCTGGCCACGCCGTTTTCTCTTCCTGTTTCTGCTTCTTGACTGACAACACGAGATGTTGGCGTAGCACCCTCTGTTGGTTTACCTTGGTGGTGCAGGTGGCTCGGAGCGGCTCCACCAGTCGGTCGAGTCTCTGCAGAACAGCACTGGGACACAGAGACGAGAGTCGGGCCAACATCAGGAACGTCAGCATCTGGAAACACGACCACAGAGTCAGGTCAGTGTGAAGACTCAGCTTGTCATGTACTGGGCGTGTATTTTATGTGCACTGGGCGTGTGCTGAGCGTGTACTGGTGTGTGCCGAGACCTTGATGTCGTAATGGTCCTTGAGGCCGTCCTCTACGTGGTTAAGGAAGGTGAAGATGTCGAGTCGGTCCAGGCAGCTGTCCAGCAGAGTGTACATGCACTCGAACGCAGCCTTCCTCAGGTCCAACCCGTCGTCCACCGTGTGTTTGAAGGGACCCATCTCCACCTGCAGACAGAGGTCAGAGGTCAAACACCTGTGCCCCGTTCCCGGCATTCTGACCTTCGTGTGTTTCCGGATGCTCTCACCTCTCGGATTAGCTCCTTCCTGACTTTGGTCTCGTTGTACAGTTGAGGTAAAACTGAGTCCAGCAGCTCTCGGATCAGACTCGGTTTGTTGTGGGCTGCAGAGTTAAACGTAACCAAGGCAACGCGACGCACGTTCAGGTCTGGGTCCTCCAGCGTCTTCAGGAAATCACCTGACGGAAAACAAAAAGCATCAGCCATCATGTTTCCAGTGTGTGTGTGTGTGTGTGTGTGTGTGTGTGTGTGTGTGTGTGTGGTGTGTGTGTGTGTGTGTGTGTGTGTGTGTGTGTGTACCTATGCAGTTTTTCAGCAGCGGGTCGATGGGCTGTGGATGGTCGGAGATGGTGAACTTCACCGCCGTCACCACCGAGCTCCTGGCGTACGATGAACCTTCACAAAGAAACCAATCAATTAATATTTTACACTGATCATCAGGCTTCATCTTAACCTGCCGACCAATCACACTGTTGTGTTGGAGACAGATGAAGTCTGATTGGTTGGAAGGATCCCAGGGGCGGGACTTAGTAAAAAATAATATTCCTATTGGTTGTATTTTGTTTGAGCACTGAGGCGTCACTGTTTCCAGGAAACAACGTATACATAATCAATAATGATATTTAATTTGTTAACCCTAAACAACTGATTGATGATCTGAAATCAAATCAGATTAAAATCAACCTGATCAAATTGACTGATTATTGATCGGGTATTGATTACCTGACAGCAGATATCCTTTGAGGCGTGGCAGCAGAGTTTCAGGGTCGATGAGCGTCAGTTTGCCGAGACACTCGGCCACCACGTTCCTGGTTCCCTCCTCCTGACACTCGCAGTGTTTGAGCAGCAGCGTCCAGACAGACTCCACGTACGGCTTCAGACCGGTCACCGACGCCGAACCTGAGCACACACACACACACGCACACACACACACATTAGAACCAAACACACACACACTCAGATTGGCGTACTGGGAGTTGCACTGCGGGTCTCACTGATTATCTCTTTGAGCGAGTGCAGCAGCAGATACTGTCTCTTAGACGAGGAGATCTCCTGCAGGACGAACGGCAGATACTCTGGAAGATTCCCGACTGCGATACTGCCCAACGCGTAGGACGCCGCCGACTTCACCTGAACAGAGAGAGAGAGAGAGAGAGAGAGACTGAAATCTACTGCTACGATATAAAACTGACTGAATTAAGCTCCGATCGCTGAATTCGTTGTTTTTGTGGATATAAACAAACACAAAAGACAAAGGAGTTAAAATTGAGGTCAGATGTTGAGAGAAGCCTATAAATATATGAGTTGATTGTTAAACTCTTGTTTAATCTGTAAAATGTCTTGTTTTGTTTGATCAGATCGCTTCAATATCACAGAAACAATAAATCGGAACGTTTGAGGTTTTGGTTTGAAGTGATTTACCAATTAATTAATAATCAGATGTTTATTAATTTTCTGTTGGTAAACTAATTTATTATTGAACTCATGGAGGAGATGTGGAACTGAGTGGATGAACCAGTGAAACATCAGCGTGTGAGGAGTGAGTGATCAGTTCTCTGACAGACTGTTACCTCTTCACTGGAGGAGGAAAACGCGTCCAGGATGACGGTCTTGAGCTCTGGTTGGCTGCTGAGGTCCACATGATGTCCGACCTCACCCAATGAGAGCAGAGCGAGGAGTCTGATGGAGTCCGTGGAGCGGCTGTTCTTCACATCCTGTCGAGACAGAACTTGTGCTTTATACAAACCTGCTGAAAGAAGTTTATCAGCCTCTGAGCGGGACAATAGGTTTACCTGGATGAACTGTCCGACCACGGCAGGTCCCTCGGTGGGACACGCTCTGGTCAGAGCGGCAACACACTTAGCGATGGAGCAGTACGCCTGTTTGTGAGGCAGAGCGGCCGTCTGGGAGTAAACTGGACCAGTCAGCATCCTCAGCAGATCCATGTAACCCAGACCTGAAGTCTCTGTGGACACCAGAGCCTGAACACAGACACACGGGACAAATTAAACTTAATATTTCTGACTTGTTTAAAGGATTTTGTACATTCAAGAAAATACAATACTTCTAAATATTACCTGGTAGAAGTCCAGCATTGCAGCGAGCGCTCCGCCTTGCAGCAGCGGGGATCGAACCAGCGCGATGAGCTGCTGGAGGATGTTTCCTCCGCTAAGCTGACCCAGCGAGGACGGGTGAGTCACCGCCAGTGTGGAGAGGAAGCTCAGCGCCATCTGAGACACGTGCATGTCGCTCTCCGAGATGAGCGGAGGCAGCTCAGCGAGGACGGCGTCCACCATGACCGGAGTCACCGCAGAGCTGAGAGAGAAACACGCTTGTAGGTTTACTGGGCCGAAGGAAAAGGTGAAGCCGACTGCTGCGTGTGTTTGTGTGTTTACCTGTAATTTCTGAGCAAAATGTCCAGAGCAGCGAGCGTGCAGAGCTTCAGCGCTCGCTGGTTCTTGCGGAGGAAGGAGGCGAGGATGGGAACGGCGTCGGGGAGAACAGGTCTCAGATCGATTTTCAATGGAGAGCCGGCGATCAGCGTCAGAGCTGCAACACAGAGAGAAGACCGTCAGGACATCGGTGGAAAATAGTTACAAAATATAATAATTGGAAAAATGTTTTTACCTTTCACCGTCGTCAGTCTCGTGATCTCGTTCTTGAGACGTTCTAAGAAGATCAGCAACGTCCCTGGGAGTTCGTTGGGCAGGCGGTCACCTACACGCACACGGAGGAAGACGACAATTCAGTAAAAGTCGCAGGATCAGTGATTTTTAGTCACATCGCGGTGATTAACTGGCGGCTGTTACCTAGGTTACAGATGATCTGTCCCATACAGGAGATGGCTCGTTCTTTGACCTCCTGATCGATGTCGGCTGCTTTCAGGCGTTTGATCGTACAGGTGAAGAGGTCGTTGATGTAGGGGGAGGGGTCGAAGCTATCTGGGCCCTCTGATAGGTTGTCAAGTGGTCGGATCACCTGGAAAAGACAGAACGCAGTCAATTCTTCCCGTGACGTTGAACATCAAAAGGGGTTTAATGGAGGTCACAGGGTTCGAACTTGCACCTTGACGAGCTGCTGAGTGACGAGCAGGGCCTCAGAGGTGATCTTATAAAAGGGGTCGCCCACGCACGCCACCACGGGCGGGACAAGGGCAGGGACGTGAGCGTGGAAGGCATGAGCGGGATGCGTCACCATGATGACATGGAGGCAGGCCAAGGCGTCGATTTTCAGGTTGGAGCTGCTCGACTTATCGTTCAGAGAGAAGATGATTCCTGAAAAACACAGATGGTGGTTTTTTCCCTCAAAGTAATGTGATTACTCAGATTCTGGTTCAGTACCAGACACAGTGTGATATCAAATATTAAATATATCATGTGATGACAAACATTTTTCATATGATTCTTGTTTATTTTGTTCACATAGAAGACAAGTGTAAAACAAGACCATATGTTTTACTGTACCCGTTTTACCCTACTTTACTATTACTACAGCAGTACTAGTAGTAGTGGAGTATTACCAGGTATTAGTACTGGGATGTGCTGCGTCAGCGCTCCGGGGAGGACGTTCACCAGCTCCGTCAACATGTTGAAACAACACTGACGAGTTTTCACACTTTTCTCCTTCAGCTGCTTGTGAAGAGCTTTCACTATCATGGGAACCTGCGAGAGGGCGAGCGACATTCACACAGACAGAGAGGAGGAGTGAGCGAGAGGAGAGAGAGAACAGACCACACAACAGAAATCAAACAGCACCACCTGCAGCAGCAAAACTGTGCTGCAGCCAATCAGAGGCTGGTGATGCATCATTTCAGTTGTTAAACTTCAAATCATAAAATACATTTTACATTATTATTGACATTATTTTTAGGAAAGAAAAGGTAAAATGTGTTTTCCCACTTCATCAGTTTCTGATTAATCGCTGTGATTTGTATTGATTACCTGGCTCGCCAGCATCGTTAGCGGCGTCTCTCCCTGCTCCATGGCGTCTGGATCAGCCAACCAGCTCTGAGCCGGTCGGTCTGTTTGAGCAGTGACAGGTAGGCGTGGAACACGTCGGCCTTCACGTTCTCCTCCCTCTCCTGAAGACACACAGGTATTGATTTAAATATGAGCGAGCGCCGAGTTAAGCCCGGAAGACGTAAGCCTCATTGGTGATTCTGGCTCCGTCCTGACGGAGGCGGAGGCTCGTACCTTGAAGCGACAGACGAGTGCGGGGGACACAGAGCGATAAAACTCCGGCAGCATCTCGTGGCGAGTTGAAACAACAGCGTCCAGACACTTTGCCGCCGCCCGCCGAACCTTCCAGCTCATGTCGTCATCGTCGCTGTACTCGTCGTCACTGCCTGGACAGACGGAGCAACAGACGGACACATCGTCATCGCTCTTGTTCTAAACCTCAAAGACTCAAAGTCAGAGATGTCACAACTTTGCTCTCGGTACCTTGATAATCTTCATCATTCTGCTCGGCGTCCATGGCGTTGTCATCTTCGTCTTCATCGTCAAAGTTGTAGTTGGGGTCGTAGGTCAGGTAGCGCAGGCAGATGGAGATGACCGTGGGAACATGGGGGTAAACTTCTTTAGGGCACCTTTAACAACAAATGAAGAATTAAACAGAAAGAACAGCCTGCGACAGAGTTGAGAGCGTTGGTGCGACTTTTACCTCCTGACGAAGGACTCGAAGGCCTGGATGCAGTATTCTCTGAGCTCATCGTCGTCAACGTTACAAAACTTCACCACCAGAGGAATGATCTTCTCCAGATACTCTCCTGAAGAAGCAGACGGGCGGACAGAGAGCAGGTTAGTAAGAGCAGCTACGTGATTTTCTCTTCTGCTGTTTCCTGGTTAGCGACTCACCGATCCTGTGTCCGGCCTGTCTGCTGATGGCGGCCGTGCACTGGATGTAGGTTCTGGTGGTCGACATGTTGTCGTTCCTCCCCAGTTCAGTCAGAAGGTGCTCGATCAGATCGATGAAGACCAGATTCCCACAAGACATCACCAGATGTCCCAGAGCCATGATCGTCCTCTGAAACATTCGGTCGTGAATTCATCACAATGCAATAAAACAACAAGAGTTCACCTGGAGAGCTGCGGGTTGAGAGACGCACCTTTCTGACGGCCAGTCTGGGGGAGGTGAGCTGAGGGAGCAGACAGCTGAGGATGGAGGGGTGGAAGTTGACCAACAGACCTCCCTGTCTGCAGACACACACAAATAAAGACGGGAAAATATTGTTTGTGTAAATTCAGACACAAAACTTCACGCAGAGTAACGGACGGAAAGAGACTCTGTACCTGCACAGCATGTCGGCCATGATGTCGAGCGCCTCCAGCTGAACAGAGACGTCCTCCTGTTTGGCGATGGCACTCGTCAGGCGACCCGTTATCTTCTTACAGACGCTAGCAGCTAAAGCAGAGCCTGTGGAGAGACGGGAGGAGACAAAGAAGTCATGTTGAGTTGTTTAGTTTTATATGTTGACCATGAATATGTAATATACGTTGACATTGAGAATGTATTCATTATATATGATGAGTAATTTACACATTAAATTTGTTGAGTGGTGTATATTATACAAGTTGTGTAATGTATATGTTACATTTGTTGAGTAGTGAATAAACTAAATATCTGAGGTGACAGACGAGGTATGTTTAGTATTTTTAAGTGACCGACTATCAGAGTTTTGAGTTATATATATTATACATGTTGAGTCGTGTGTATCATATATCTTTTACCACTGGAGGCGGGCGGTAACTCTCCGATCACAGTCTTGAGTCCGATGGAGGAAATGTCTCGGAGCTGTTCTTTGTCCGACAACATGTTGGTGCACAGCGTGTCCACGATCGTCTCCACCTGGTACTCCTTCACCTTGCTGACCAGGGGCCCCAGGCTGAGGAAACAAACGCACCCACGGGTTTTAAACACGCACTGAGGGTCAGACAGACGCACCCACAGCTACAGACACGGCCACGGGTTCAAGAGAGGAAATAAAACACAGTGGGAGTTCATAAGAAATAAAACAAACAGTGACTCGTAAAAATAAAAGGACTTAAAACGTGCGTATTTTTACCATTTGACGGCCAGGTTCTGAACTTCTCCATTCTTGTCTTCAAGCAGTTTCAGAATCATCCTCACCACCTGTCAATCAATCAATATATCAATCAATAAATCTTAAAATCTCACTGTTCTTATAGGTATAGTGAGAAACAGGTTTAAACTTCCTAAATCTTCCACTTAGTAAAACATATGCCCCGTACACAGATGGTATTATCACTCGTCCTGAGAGATCCGATCCCAATGTGGACACATGTGGTCCAGACCATCTCCGAATGTGGTCTGTGCTTAGAGCCGACCGCTTGGGATCGAATCACAAAAACCACATGTTAATACCAGGGGTGTACGTGGCCTCCGAGAAACCGGAAGAAACCAGTATAAAGGATATAAACCAGAAGAGTCCAGTATAAACCAGATTACACTGGTATATGAACCAACCTTCCTCTCGCTGTCGTCGTCCAGTTTGATTGAATCTTTCTGTAGCTCCGTCATCAGGTCGTTCGTGGCCATAAACCTGAAACAGAGAAAATAAAAACCATGAAACTAGTGATCTGATATATGAAGCTGATATGACGACTCGTGACATGAACTGAAAACTGTGTCAGGACATTGTCTAGAGTTGGTTTTTCACATGTGGAGAAGCAGCAGCAGCAGGTTGTCGGGTGCGACTCGTTCACAACAACAGGAACATGTCATGAACATCCAGGCAAGGGGCGGAGCCTGTAGAGCAGCAGGGGCGGAGCCTGTCGAGCAGCAGGAGGCCGGACATGACGTATAAACTCTGCTGTGTAAAGATCAGTGTTGTTGTTTACAGCTCATCCACACCGGGTCGGCCCTCAGCACCAGAAGATCTGGAACCTCCTCGTGTTTCCAGTTTCACGTCTTCACGCCCACTCACTCACATTCTTAACTCACTCTGACAATTTACTAGGACGGTTTGTTTCCCCCAAATATCTCTTTTGTTCAGATGGTAAAAACACAGATGTGGATCGTCTATTTGAAAATTCTGATGACACTTTTTGTTGCTTTAAAAGTTATATCTGCTGACACCATGTCCAATCCAATATTTATTACATCCCAGGCGGCACGCAGCACACATTAAAACCCGAGAGGCGTTTTGGACGCGTTTGACGGCTGAACGAACGCGCACGGACGAGATGTGCTGTGAACTCACCAGCAGAGAAGCATCACCCAAAAAGAAAGTGTAATTATCTCTCTCCTGCAGAGCATGTGCTGATGCAGACGCCACATTAAAGCGCTCAGATCAGGACTGAAAGGATTCCGTTTGCTCTGCTCGTTCAGGGTCAGTGGACGTTTTTACAGCGGCGAGGACGGATAGCGACACGACTCATGATTTCACGGGCTCCTCGCACTGAGCGGGCAGCTGTCAGGACTGACGAACGGAGGAGCGAGGCTGAGACGTATCTGTTAAATGAGGATTTCTCTTTCAGGATGTTACAGCGTGACGTTGTATGAACATGATTTGAAATGAGTAAACACACGGACATCCTCAGTCTTATCGGAGCTGCAACATGTCGGCAGGTTTCACATCAATTAACACAAACAACTCGTGCTTCGGATTCACGTTGAGCAGAGCAAGTTCCAATCATTTTTAATATCGATTAATCTGTTGATTACTTCACCAACTTATCAATGAATTTCCTTTGTACAGAAAATTGTGAAAAATGCAGATCATTATTCCCGTCGTCTTTGTGTTTAGATTTACTCGGCTAAGATTCAGTTTATTATCCGAAGAGAAAGAAGCAGAAAATATCGACACAACCAAACGGATCGATCTTTAAATGTTCTGATAATCTGTGAGTTTCCTGCAGCTTCCTCCCACAGTGCAAACACATGCAGATCAGACATATTTGTTATCAGATTGTCCCCATGTGCGATTGGTTGGATGTCCAGGGTGAACCCCGCCTCTCGCCACTGTCAGCTGGGATTGGCTCCCGCCCTCCCACGACCCTCAATAGGATAAGACGTACAGATGACGGAGGGATCACTGCTGTGCAAAAGCTTTAGGACGCCTTTACCTTCATGAAGCCACATTGGATATTTGTTTCGCCACAGGAAGCAAATGTTTCATTCACCAAGTCGCTCGCACATAATTGAAGTGAAGGTGAAGAAAAACCACATTGATGTAAGTGCGACTGTTCCCTGATTGGGTGCTTGGATTCTAAAAATGTAGAAGCGCTTGTTTTGATGCCACTGATGTCCCTGATCAAAATACAGCAGAGCTCTTGTGCCACTTTCTCTACCCGTATAATCTAAAAACAAAAAGGACACGATGGTGAATATCTCTTGTACAGCCGCAGGGTTTCTGCCCTGGTTGATGAGAAGTTGACGGCAGATATCAGGGATCACCAGCGGGTGTGAGGGACACATCATCACTTCTGTACCTTAAGGTCATTGAGTGTTTCTGTCTTTCGATCACAGCTGATCAGACCTGTATGTGTGTTGGGGCCCAGTTGGCGTCTTTCCTCTGGATCCATAACCATTAGCTGCAGTGTTCTGGCGTGAAAAGGTCTATGTTATGTACATCTATATATTCTTTACTATTCTATTTATTAGCAATCGTTATTCTACGAGTTTCCTCCCATAACAACATCTGCTGCAGAAACAGGTGAATTCCCGCTGCATAGGATCAATTAAGATTATTCTATCTTATCTTGTTTCCTTTGTTTTTAACATATGTAAAGTTTGAGCATCGTCAGAATGTATAACGTCATTTGTTGTTATTATTAGGAACCGTTTCTTTCCCTGTGCAGACATTAAACTTCACATTAATGGCCGGGCGCACACTACTGACTCCTTAAATGACTTGCACATATATTTACATATTTATACTTTTATCTTTCACAGATTCCATTTGACTGAGCTCGTAGCTCTGTTTCTCTCTCTCTCTCTTTCTCTGTATGAACGTACTTTATTACTATTTCACTTGGTCTCTCCTTCTACCTCAGTTATAATAGAATAGTATATAGTATAATATAATAGAAGCCGACTGGATTATTGGTTATTGATCGAGGACGAGCAGGAGGTGTTTACCTGAGGTGTCCACCTGGGCCACCACACCCCCCTCCACCACCCAACACCACAACACCGAGCTCAAACATCACAACACATCGTTGTTGGCTCGACTGGCAGCTAGCTGACATGCTAACTTCACATGTTAATCCCTATAGCCGGCGGACACCGTAAACATCCAGGCGTTAGCTGACATCATGCTAGCTTGCGGCATGAGAGAAGTTGGAGCTAGCCGGCTAACAGCCGAGCTAACCGTTCCCCGGTGGCGCTAACCCGCGGCTCGGCTGCCGGTTCCCCGGGTCACTAACCGGTCACCGCCGCTGTCGTCGAATCGAGACCCGCGGTTAACCACTAACTAGCTGGTTAGCGACGCGATCAGACAGGTGGCAGGCTAGCTGCTAGCATGAGGCCTGACAGCGCCAGCCACTGTTTCCAACCCTCCGTACAAACCACCGGAGCCACGGAGACGCGAGGCGGGCGGAGGGGTCGCCTCTGCGGGGTTTGATTTCACCTGAAGTCCTTGTCGCTGGAGGTCATCTTCTCCAGCAGGTTGGAGATGTGGTACGAGGCGCTCGCCATGTCGGTGTCCGCCGTTAGCCTCCTGCTAGCAGAGCTCAGTCAGTGGGTTCCGGCTGCGGTGACTCGGGCTGCTTCAGCCGCCTGCTGCTCGGGGCTTTCTGGGGCTCAGTTGCGCCTCCGGACCTGGTTCTGGTTCTCCTGGTTCTGGTTCTCCTGGTTCCGATGCTGCCGCCTTCTCTTCTCCTACAGCGACTGTCGCATCCCGGGCCGCGGAGTTTGATGCGTTTGAATGGAACTCCCGTTCTGTCTGCAGAGGGGCGGGGTTAGCAGAGCTGGACTGTGCGGGGTCGAAGGTCACCGCTTGGGACGTGTGATTTACTCTTAACACGTTTTAATGTGAGGAAATACTGTGGTCAAATATTAATATGTATTTCTACTTCTTATCGCGACGGTAGAGGTATTTGCTCTGTTAATTAATATCTCGTAAAAGATTCTTCTTCTTTCTGCTCCTTTTCATTCAAGATTTGAGATTTTGTTTTTGTATTTAAGATATGGAATGTAATAAACACATAAATAAATAAATAAATAAATAAATAAAGCACCCAAATGAAATACTCCACGACACGTAAAAAGTCATGTACTTTTGAAAATATTCCAGTAAAGACCAAAGATTATCAAAATTATTACCTAAATCAAAATATAAAATATTGATAAATTATTATATACATAATAAAAACTGTAATGTAAACTTGTTGTGCTTGAGTATGTTTTGATGCTAATAATTGTAAAGGTTAGTCAGTTTCACTTCATCTCCATGACGACACCTTCATCAGATTAAATATCGGCTTCACTTTGTTCTTTAGGATTTCGAGTTTTTAATCTTTTCCCTCACAAATGCTAAAAACACGTAGAGAGCAGATGGACGACATGACAGCTCCCAAAAGTGAAGCCAAACAATCTGGAGCGCTATCTCACTATTTGCCCTCAAAACATCAGATCTCCCTTCTTCTCTCTATCCAATCATTTCAGTCTGTTAATGTCAATTCAGGAAACGACCTAAAAACCCGGTAACGTGACCGTGTGCACAAAGGTCAACTCTGCTGCGTCGCTTTCCTTCCTGTCAGTTTCACACTTTGCTCTTTTCTAAAGCTCTGAAGAGCTGTTTGAATAAAGCTGACTGGATTCAAAGATCGTCTCCTGAGAGGAATCATCGCCTGCTTCACCTGCGGCAGGTGTCTCCATTCAGAAACCTCATGTGGAGCCACTTCCTGTTTACTCAACGAGGTAGAATCAGGAGCAAGTGTGTGGAGCTCTGCATGTGGTGTGTGTGTGTGTGTGTGTGTGTGCAGAGCTATATTGAGTACATTATCCTCAAACAATGGATCACACACACACACACACACACACACACACACACACACACACACCTTCTCCAGCACAAACACTGACAGGACTACTATACCTCATGGGGACCAAAGCTCGGTCCTGATGAGGCTGAATGCTATTTCTGAGGTGCTGGTTACGGTTAGTTAAGACATGGCTTGTGGTTAGGTTAAGGTTTGAGTTAGTCATGAATTGGTCATGGTGAAGGATCTTTATCACGAACCAGTTTGGGATTCAAACCCTGAAGAAATTAAGAGCCGTCCTCACACACCTTCAAAAAGCTGTTGGATGGTTCTGACTGTGATTCAATAACCAGTTACTTGGTTTTCAGGATTAACAAAGAATAATTTGTCAGTGCTGTGTGAAGTCAAGTCTTTGTCCCACAGGACAGAATGAAGGACGGGGTTAATATTCAGCTGTGCTGGTCGTACAGGGGCTGGGGAACGTGTCCTCACAAGTATAGAAGCATGCAGTGTGTGTGTGTGTGTGGTGTGTGTGTGTGGTGTGTGTGTGTGTGTGTGTGTGTGAAATGAGTCACAGATCAGTTGAGTGGGATGTTTACAAACCCCCAGGCGCTCTCTCTCTCTCTCTCTGTTGACACATAATGCAGCCACTGACATATGCATGCTGTGATTCCACAGTGTGTGTGTGTGTGTGCACGCGCGTGTGTTAATGCATTGACAGCGTTTGACAGTAATCTATGAAATGAGGCTGCAGCTGCATCTCAAACACAGTTTTCTTCAGATGTCTCTCAGGAAATGACTGTGGATGGATGATGATGATGATGATGAAGGTCTGATTATAGCTATGAAGAGTCTGTTAATCAACCTAAAACCTGACAAGGAAAACGATGAATCATTTTTTAAATCAATGACTTTATTTAAAATGTTGACAAAATAAAAAAGCAGGTAAAACGACCAGATCGGCGCGAGCGAGCGCGCGAGCGAGCGAGCAGAGCGAGCGAGCGAGCGAAGCAGCGAGCGAGCGAGCGAGCGAGCCAGCCAGCCAGCGAGCCAGCGAGCCAGCGAGCAGCGAGCACGAGACGAGCGAGCGAGAGCGAGCGAGCCAGCGAGCCGGCGAGCCAGCGAGCGAGCCAGCCAGCCAGCGAGCCAGCGAGCGAGCGAGCGACCGAGCGAGCGAGCGAAGCGAGCGAGCGAGCGAGCGAGCGAGCGAGCGCGAGCGAGCGAGGCGAGCGAGGCGAGCCGAGCGAGCGAGCGAGCGAGCGAGCGAGCGAGCCAGCGAGCGAGCGAGCCGAGCGAGCGAGCAGCGACGGAGCAGCGAGCGAGCGAGCGAGCGAGCAGCGAGCGAGCGAGGAGCGAGCGAGCGAGCGAGCGAGCAGCGAGCGAGGAGCGAGCGAGCGAGCAGCGAGCGGAGCGAGCAGAGCGAGCGAGCGAGCGAGCGAGCGAGCGAAGCGAGCGAGCAGGCGAGCAGCGAGCGAGCGAGCGAGCGAGCGAGCGAGCGGCGAGCGCGAGCGAGCGGAGCGAGCGAGCGAGCAGCGAGCGGCGAGCGAGCGAGCGAGCGAGCAGCGAGCGAGCAGCGCGCGCGAGCGAGCAAGCGCAGCGCGAGCGAGGCGAGCAGCGAGCCAGCGAGCAGCGACGAGCAGCCAGCGAGCGCAGCGAGCGAGCCGAGCAGCGAGCGAGCAGCCAGCAGCGAGCCAGCAGCGAGCGAGCAGCCAGCGAGCAGCGAGCGAGCAGCGAGCGAGCGAGCGAGCGAGCGGCAGCGAGCGAGCGAGCGAGCGAGCCAGCGAGCAGCGAGCGAGCGAGCGAGCGAGCGAGCGAGCAGCGAGCGAGAGACGAGCCAGACGAGAGACGAGCGAGCGAGCGAGCGAGCCGAGCGAGCCAGCGAGCGAGCGAGCGGGCGCGGAGGCAGTCGATCGAGCGACTATGCATCATCTCTACGTACGATCTACTCAGCTCTCTATCTCATCTATCGATCTATCTATCTACTCTCTATCTCTCTATCTATCTATCTATCTATCTATCTATCTATCTATCTATCTATCTATCTATCTATCTATCTGTCTATCTATCTATCTATCTATCTGTCTATCATCCATGTTAGCAGTTGGGACATGGACCAAACTAAAGAATTAAAGCACACGCATTTGTATCTGAGACATTTTGGCTTTATTTCCGGACAGTGGAAGGAAGTGGAGACACGTCATCCATCGAACCATTTCCCACCATTTTAAAACTGAGATGATATTAACATACGGTTTGGACGATTGGACGATTGGACAGTCAGTAAGTCGGTCTGTCAGACGGTTGGTTGATCAATCAGTCAGTTCCTCATTCAGTCAGCTGTTCGGTCCACCACTGTAATCTGGACTCAACTGGAAGGATGAGCCCAACTGACTTTGGAGATCCCCTGACTTTTCATCATCAGGTCAAATTTTGAATTCGTTCATTACTTTAGAATCACAGCGACATAATCTGGGTCGCTCGGTTCAGCCTGCGTCCGAGAACAGAGCAAAGTGTGGGTTTAGTGATCGTACGGTTTTCTTTTCCAAACACGATGAATTTACAAAGATGAATCCCCCTGAAGACAAAGGGTTTAATGACAATAAGTTGTCGATGCGATAAATAAAAACAGTGAATAAAGCTGCAGGGATTCACACGGAGTCTCTCTCTTCATATTGAGGTCAGTCTCTGCTTTTTGTCTTGTAGCCTGCAGAGACTCATTCTTCCACTTCACTGATTCTGTTCCTCCTCTTCCTCCTTCACTCGTCTCTCCACAGCTCCACGGGGATGACAGACGGCTACTTGTCATGTTGAAGGCTGTCAGTTAATCACTGTTGTTATTGGCTGTTTGAGATCCAGTGGTTTGGATTATGTGTGATGATACCAGTGGGTTTTCTTGTTTCTGTCAAACCATTAAATCCAGTCTGATGTAAAACAGACAGAATCCACTCTCCGAAATGAATAAGTCTTTGTTTCTGTTTCTGTAAATTGTACTTTAACCATCTTACTAATAACTATCCATCGAAATGAACTAAAATGCAGCCAAACCTCAATGATAGTATTTCGTTTTTGTTTCAGAAATCCAGACACCAGGTGCTCTAACAGATAACTGTGGGAGATTACCATCCAAACTACCGACTGGTTGAAAAGGTAAGATGTGTAACACTGTGTTGTTATTCCAGGCAAACATAACTCTATCAGATCTATCTCGGGTAACATTCGCTTAGTAAACTTGTCCAGATCCAATCAATAGCAGGTGCTGCTAACATCAGCCTGAACTCTGATTCTCACAATTTAATATAATCTGTGCTCCAACAAACTCATTTTATGGTTTGATGATGATAGAAAACTCAAGTTTATACTGTGAAATGAAAGGTGAGGAAAATATCCTGGATCAGATCGAGTGCCCCCCAAAATTCTGAGGTCCAAACCGTCTTTGAGAGTGAATTACTGAGTCGTCTGTTCGCTTCCCAGTGGTTTACAGTGCGTTTTCTCTCATTGTAAGTTTGGCGTCACCTCCAACCTTTGTTCTCTACTTTAACTGGAAAAAATGAAAGGCTGAAACTTGGCAGAACTCCCCTTTAATCCAGGGCTGGGTGGAGTTGGGGGCTGAATTCCTCAGGGGCGAGTCCGGACAGGAACCAACCTTCAAATAGGTAACCTGTGTATGAGTGTGGTTTCCAGGTTAACGTGTCTGTAGCTTCATCATTATTCCAACAAACTGTCAGTGTCGCTGCTGGAGCTGAAAAACACACGTGAAAATAATTTTCCCATCATGAATAGCGGAATAGAATATAAGAGTGGAGCAGTATCTTAGGTTTACAGGAGATTTCTATGAAGTGTAACACTGACTTGTGATTGGTTGAGCACACGCGCAGGCGGGACCATGATACTGCATCTCCACCACGATTACTACTCACATATATGTGCGATATTACAGCTTCATGTTTGTGGATAAGTGGAGACACGTCGTCCATCTTTACTTACAGTGGCCAAACCGAGTGTTGAAAACAATCGCAGTGTTTCTGTGGTATTTTTTCAAATGTTTGTCGTTTTCCTCTTGCGGTGGTTTTATGGGCTCAAGCTGAAAAGGGACATAAAACAACGTGGATGGAAACTCACCTTCCGTCTCATTAAACAGTTAGAGGGGATTTATGGAACATCTCCACCTGATCGTTCCACCAGAAGCACTTAAGAGGATATTTAGCCAAAGACTTGTATTGATCCCAGAGGATATCCCTCTCCCCCCCCCCCCCCCCCCCTCTCCCCTCTGCTGTGAATGAATGAAGAACAGAGGTGTGTGTCGTCATGCAGGGGCAGACCGAGGATTTCTCTGAATCAGGGGCCGAAACGAGGCCTCAATTACACAGATTATATTGTTCCTCTGAAAAAGAGTTAGTTGATTAGAAAATAAGAATTCTAATAATGTCACATTCGTTGTTAGTAAGTCAGAAGCTTATTTAAAAAGGCTACTGACAGGACAGGGGCCCCCCCGGCCCCACCCCTGGATTCACCCCTGCTTAAATCGCAGTGGATATCAGCACATTGGAGAAAAGTTTTTGTTCATTTACGCAGAATTCGTGAGATACTTTCATTTCATTTCACCGAATTCACCTCAGAGTTCCTCGCGTGCTCCTTCACTGTCAGCACGTCACTCCCCCCCCCCCCCCCCTCTTGAGACCACAGGAGGCTCGAGGGTAGAGTTACCAGGAGGGGGAGGGGGTCGAGAGACATTGACAAAGAGAGAGAGAGAGAGAGGGAGGGAGACACACACACACAGGGAGAGAGAGACACACACAGGGAGAGAGGCAGAGAGAGAGAGAGAGAGAGAGACACACACACAGGGAGAGAGAGAGAGAGACACACACACACACACACAGGGAGAGAGAGAGAGAGAGAGAGAGAGGGAGAGAGAGAGAGAGAGAGAGAGAGACACACACACACACACAGGGAGAGAGAGAGAGAGAGAGAGAGACACACACACACAGGGAGGGAGAGAGGGAGGCAGAGAGAGGTAGAGTCCGACAGGGGGAGGTGGTCTCTGTATAGTGGAGCAGCTGAGGAAGCTAATGCTAACTAGCCATGTTGCTGTCGCCACCGCTGCTGCTCCTCCCGCCGCTGCTGCTGGTGTGTGCGTGTTAGCGGGCCGCCCTGGACTCCCTATCCGCCCTGAGGTGCATCATGCCCGGCTGGAAGAAGAACATCCCGGCCTGTCTCCAACCGGACCAGGAGGGAGGTAAGACCGAGGGACCGGATCGGACCGAGCTGTTCAAGTCAAGCCCCGCTCCTCAGTACATACCTGTGTGTGCGCGCGCGCGCGCGTGTTTCTCTCTGAGTGTGTGTTAAGCGAGCGCGTGCACCACCGATGACCGGTGCAGCGTGGTGTCGAGCTCGCGCAGACCGTGACTGTGAAATTAGTGAAAGTTGGTAACTAACACCGTGAGCGCGTGCGTGCGTGTGTGTGTGTGTGTGTGTGTGTGTGTGGTGTGTGTGTGTGGTGTGTGTGTGTGTGTGAGTGAGTGAATCTGACGCAACGGGTGAGGTAACGGTGACGTTACGGTGATTTTCATTTTCACGCTGTGGCGCTAACGTGTTCATCGTGACCGGGCGATCACCGGTGACCGGCGGACCGGAGTCAGCTGCTAACAGGCTAACCAGCGGTTAACCCGGGCGAGGGGCTGGTCAACCGAGGGGTGTGTGTGACTGTGTGTGTGTGTGTGTGTGTGTGCGTGCGCGCGCTGCAGCCCCGGTGTCAGTGCGGTTCTGTCGGTTCCTCTGGCCGGTTGACAGGCTTCACGTTAAAGCGCCGTGACAGCAGCGCTCCGTGTTTGCAGAGCGGCTCCGGTAACGTCCCTCTGAGCCGGAGGTGTCGTGTCGATCCGGTTCCACCGCCTCGCGGTCACGCGGGGCTCCGGACCGAGGGTTCACATCTGCGTGTAAAGCATCTGATCATCAACTCTTCAGTCAATTGTGATGTTAGTGTGATGAAGACCATAGTGTGATGAAGAGGAAGCTGGTTCTTCCTTTACGTGAATAAGGTCATACTTGGAATAAGCAGTATTGTTGTAATCTTAGTTGCATTATGAGCTGATTCCAGACCTGTACTCTCTGGATGATGTGATGACACTCTGCAGAGCGGCTGCTTATGAAGAGCCTCAGAATGTCTGAGCACAGCAGGAGATCCTCCGGAGGAGAGGCCAGGAGCCAGTGGACGTGGTGATGACGTGTGTAGCACGCGATGGACGCACAACTGAAAGAAAACAAAAGAATACAAATATCTCCGGATGCAAAAAGAGGAGCCACAGAAGACGTCAACTGGAAAAAGGATGAGATTTGGGAGGTTCTGGCGATCCGGGCCGACGCTGCCTCCTGCTGCTTCATCCCTCGAGTGTGAGCGGAGAATCTCCCGCTGCCTTGCTCATCTGCGAAATTAACTCCGGAGAAACTCTGGACTCCATCGTCTCAGGAGTTCATAAATATACGTCCTGAATCACGTAAGACTGAATCCCTGGTGACGGTTACCAGCGGCTGGACGACACGCGGCCCGGATGTAAACAAGACGGGGAAATATGAAGGAATGGAAGCTTTTGTAAATTAAGAAAGAAAGAAACAAATTTGATAATCAATTTGAGGTTTAAAAACCAAATAACATCGGACATAATGATGCGAGTCATAATCATCCCCTGTAACATGTAAACAGAACGAATGGAATATTCTATTAGCAACTCACGTAATCACCATAATCAAGATAATTTCTCATTCTGAATAAGTGTGAATATTGGTTTTTACATGTAATCGTAGTCAGTGTTGTGGAAAAAGCTCCAGCTCAACGCGTTGCCGTTTGAGCTCTTTAATTCCTTCCAGCTGAGTGTTTGACCACTTATCGTCTCCGCAGAACCAGAATCCATTTATAAACTGATTAATTTCTGTAAACGAAGCTGTTATTGAAAGCTTAAACACAGAAATAAGTCGGGGAATCGATTCACTTGATCGTAGAACAGAGAAATACAATTTCCCTCAGAGTCGCAGCAGTGTCCGTTTGGTTTTGTGTGTAAGAGCCAAAATAATCCATCTCTTTTCAAAAGAGTCCTCGAGCTGCAGCGAGAGGCCGACTAAAGCTGCTTTCACACTTTTTTCGCAGGGGACCGAACGGAAGATTTATTTTCTTTCAATCAACCAAACGATTAAACAACGCTACGGTTATGCAGCTGGAATTCTTAATCTTTAACTGAGTTCAACGATAAGCAAAAACCATTTGCTGCTTCAAGCTTCTCAGTCTCCGTTGTGGGATTTTGGGAAGAACCTCAGATAATGAGATCACCGTGACGTCACCCGTTGGTTTGTGAGCCGACGTTTTGAAGCCTTTGTGTCCAGCGCCATCTTGGTTTTTGAAACCAGAAGTAACCATATTTGGAGGAGCAGTGGGTGGAGCCTTGCTGAGAGCTCGAGGACACGGCACGCCCACTTACACCTGCACCCATTGGACGGTACTAGCTGTCAATCACTCTGTGGTATCCACTCCCCCCCAACACGTCCGGTGCTTTATGGTCTGTTTGACTCTAAATGATCATAATTCACTAAATGAACATCAGCTGTTTGAAGAAGACTTGAAACTAGAGACTGAGACAAACTCCTGAATGTTACTGACGTTATAAAGTGAGAAGTAGAGTCATTTTCTATAGACTTACAAATACACTCAGACATCCAGTAACCAGACTGTTGAATACTCCAGTCTGTTAATACACAGGCCGAATGCTGATTTCTGTGAAAGTCCTAGCAGAGGAATTAATGCAAAACGAACCGAGGACTCTCCGACGGGTTAAACCGGGTTAGAAGCAGCTGCATCTCTCATTTACGTGTAAAGTGGAGAATGTGGCCTCGTTGAGTGGAGTTCAAACCTTTTAAACACCAGCTAAACACGGTTTGTTGAATCTGACACCACATGTGGAAGCAGAATAACTGCCCCCCCCCCCCCCCGTACGGTTTAGGTCGGTGATGACGTGTCGGTTTCTGTTCATCGATACCTTTTCAGATATGAGCAGAATGCGTCTCCTTCAATACAATGTGCAAGGAAACGGGCAACAGGTTTATTCAACTGTAAATACTACACAGATGGCCCCAGACACCACAGCAGCTACACACAGACGCTAATACCAGCTCATTGTTGATGGAGATGTGAAGGAAGTGTTGCCTCCATTCTACATTAAAGGATTTGTGGATTAATACGCAACAGATTGTGTTTGAATGGACCAACCAAAAAAAGGGCGGAGCCTGTAGAGCAGCAGGGGCGGAGCCTGTAGAGCAGCAGGAGGCCGGACATGACGTATAAACTCTGCTGTGGAAAGATCAGTGTTGTTGTTTACAGCTCGTCCACACCGGGTCGGCCCTCAGCACCAGAAGATCTGGAACCTCCTCGTGTTTCCAAGTGGACGTCTTCGTCTTCTACGTGTACGGCTCCTCTTCCTTCATCCTGAGATGTTTGTGTTCTTCCAGCTTCACGTCCGTCACGCGTTAGAAACCTCGTCCACACGCCCACTGGGAGTTTTGCAGACATCTTTCTCACCATGGACCCACTCACAGAAAATGTCTGGAGCAACTGACTCACACATTTGATTTCTCCCATACTGCCCCTCCGAAGCATTTCAGGAAAAGATCCAGACTTCACAGCAGGTCTGAAAACAGCCTCATAAAGTAATGATATAAAGATAAAACACCAAACGTTTTATTTTTTAATAATTGCTGCTTTTCTCTGTCATTGATTTTTCGTTAACTCGGTATCTTTTTGGTTTCAGACTGTTAAAAACCCCAGTCATTTGAAGACACTACCTCAGACAACAATTGATCGATAAATCAAGATAATAATCATCAAATTAATCAATATTGAAAGTAATTGTTAGTTGCAGCCCCGGTCCAGAGCCGGAGTGGGTGTGTTAAATGTTTTTAATCAGACTCGCTTCAGCCCCAGAGGCTGTCGTGAAGATATTTCACGGTTGATTTAGTGTTGTGTTGTAAACCTGTCGGTAGAGCTCATGGAGAGATAATAATGCAATCTTCAGGTATACGGCTTCAAGGAAAACGGCCGCTCGCTCCTTCGCAGTGGGACGTTGGAAAAAAACACAATATAATGAAATGTTAAATACAAAAATCTGAGCAGCAAAAACACGCGAAACCTGCAGAACAAGCAGAGAACAGGGTTCAGTACGAGAAGAGCTCACAAAAGCAAACGCAAAGGGAGTAAAAATAGATAACAGGTAAATAATAGATGGACGAACCATCAGAGACACAGAGTACTACTGTACACCGCTGTAGTAACGTGGATGGAGTCAGCTTTATTTGTATAGCTTGATTTAATACAACGTCTCAATGGATTTTTCAACACCTCCTCTCCAACTAGATTAGACATTAAACCTTGAACACAGAGAGAGAACGTCAGGAGATGAAATCCAAAGGAACATCTCACCTCCTGGAGAGCAGCAGGAGACGGAGCTGGAGAATCAGCAGCTGCAGAGTCGAGTTGACTTTTACCTGGAGTTTGACATTTGGCTTTGAAGATGAAGGGAAATGACAGTTAAATAGAGAAATAGCAAACGCAGTGTGATTCGGTTTTTGTATTCAGGATAATCAGACCAGTATGGAATATTAATATTATGCTTTTGGCGTTTTCTCCGCGACTAAAACTCTCTTCTCACTCAACACATCGTTTACTTCTCACAATCTGTGTTTTGGCATAAATTTACTATTTATCCAACATTAATCTTGTTTTGGACAAACTTTATTTTCCATTAAATAATAAAGTTTAACAATTAATGTGCAGATTCTCAAATAACTTAAATAAATAAATAATCTTTTGGTCTTGCAGATTAATTATCCCTTCATTAGCTCATTGATTAATTGACTTATGATAGAATATATATATATATATAAAAAGAAAAGGCCTTTTAGTCCTTTAAGGGTCACGTCACCACACTGTGGTTGAGGCTCTGTTCAAACCACTCGGGTCAGAACATGGACGCCGCCTGCGGCAGGTTTCTGCTTCGTGCACGTGACACCGTCGTCACGTGCACGACCCTGTTCCCTCACCTGGTGACTCCAGAAGGGACGGACACCTGTCCACCCTCAGGCCACAGTGAGACTCTGTGTTCAGACACCTCAAGCCCCCCCCCCCCCACACACAAACACCTTCATCCCAACAGACGCTGCAGCTCGGTCCGGAGGAGGTGACCACGCTGAATCATGTGCATATTGAGGAGGAGGGTATTTTTGGGACAGTCTGTCAGTTCTTTATTAATAATGTATTTTATCATTAGTTCAGGGATTCTCAGCCACAGGCTCGTTTACTCCAGAGGAAACGGCTGCAGCTGCTAATTTAACAGATAGAAACCACAACATGAAGAAGAACACTCCACATACTGAGTCACTGGCATTCTACCAGTCTGAGTTACTGGTAACCAGCAAGGAGAGATGGTGAAGCACAGAGACAACATTAAAGAATAAACTGTCAATTACATGTTTTAATATCTGGTTGAAACGGTGAGCTAAAAGTAACAGATAATAAATAAATCCTTAAAGTTAAAAAAACATCAAACTGGTAGCAGCTTCTCAAATGGGACAACTTTTTGTCCTTTTGTCATTTATGAAAATACATTTAATATTTAGTAAATGAATAAATCTGGACAAGTCCTCTTGAGCTCAGACTTTGTGAATCGAGCATTTAGTCGGTATATTTTTAACATTTCATGACTAAACGACATTTTAATTTAAAAAAAATTAAAATAATCACATGTTTGAACATTATGTTCAATGTGTTGCTGCATCAGACTAATGAGGTGTAACTAATAAACTGCTGTTGTTACGTTTTAAATTAAAACACAGTGAAAATTACTGAAGTCGTGATGAGCACACGAGCGTTCTGTGTGAGGGTGGTACACCCCGAGTGTGTGTGTGTGTGTGTGTGTGTGTGTGTGTGATGATTACAGTGTGTGTTACTGTGTGTGTGTGTGTGTGAGACGGCATGACATCATCCCACCGTTTTAAGCTTTTTGACTAAGAAGCAGAGAAAATGGCTCAAACACAAACACTCACCAAGAGACACACACACGGTAACACACAACGTCACAAACCATTTTCTCTTCAGCCGAAACGCACACACGCGCGCGCACACACACACACACACACACACACACCCTGTCCTTTAGGAGATGCTGATGTCAGAACTCTGCTCATCTTTGTCCTCAGGATTATTGAAGTAGACCTGTGTGTGTGTGTGCGTGTGCGTGTGCGTGTGTGGGCGTGTGTGGTGTGTGTGTGTGTGTGTGCACATCCACATTGCTCAGCTTAGTGTATTATCCCTATCGTCTCTGACACATTTTACCAAGTCTCTCTCTCTCTCTCTCTCTCTCTCTCTCTCTCTCTCTCTCTCTCTCTCTCTCTCTCTCCTCAGTGTGTGTCTCTCTCTCCTCAGTGTGTGTGTGTCTCTCTCTCTCTCTCTCTCTCTCTCCTCAGTGTGTGTCTCTCTCTCCTCAGTGTGTGTGTGTCTCTCTCTCTCTCTCTCTATCCTCAGTGTGTGTGTGTGTCTCTCTCTCTCACCACCTCTCTGTGGAACAAACTGCTGATTGTGTGTTTGTGTCGTTGTGTATAAAACTCTGAGTTTATCCCGTGAAATGTGTGTGTTTTAAGTGTGTGTGTGCAAACGTGTGTCACAAGGCAGCGCAGTGCGAGCTCCTGCAGTGCAGTAAACACACACACACGAACATCGCGTTGGGCAGTTGAACGTTCAGACTCACTTAGACCAACACTTACACGTGTGTCACAGTGACTGGGTTGAACACGGCTCACAGCGCCACCTAGTGATTGAACAATGCGGACTGAGGCTGGAGATGTACCACCAGATGCATCGTAAGCGTAACTGTTCACATGCTGCTGTGCACTACGCGTGTCACTGGAACATTCCACTAGAGGGCGCACCACAGAACTCTGTGTAGCCGATATGACAGCTCCCACAAGTGAAGCCAAATCATTGCCTCCTGGTGGCGGGCTGCGGTACAGGTCATTAACCTGGCCTCCTCCATGTTAGCAGATGGGACATGGACCAAACCAAAACTTAACTAAATAATAAATGTTTGTCAATGTTAAAGACGTTTTGTGGAAATCCAGCTAACAAACAAACAGGAGTGAAAACCTGTCGTACCGAGCTTCTGTTTCTGTGAAATTATCTCCGGAGCACAAATTGAAAGAGATTCCAGAATCGACAGGATAACAGTATCTGGAGTCCGATCAGCGCTGTCAGCTCCGTCCTCTGCAGGTCTGACAGACGACCTCTGTATGGAAGTCCTGTGAGGAGAAGGCAGAGCTGCAGACTGAGTTTAATCTTTCCACGGCAGACGACTCGTCACTGGTTAGTTGTTGATCTTTGTGGTAGAGACGCTGTGAGAAGAGGAAACCGAGACTTTAGCTGTTTGCGTTGGAGCCTCGAGAGTCGTCTCTGCTGGACGTCCGCTCCTCACGAGAGTAGCCACAGAGATAAATCCTCTCTGTTTATAGACAGTTTGTCAAACTGTGGCCTGATGAATATTTAATGTCTTTATGTAAATAAACTTGATCTTGATCCTGAGTCAGCTGATTCTCCTCATGAAGAGAAAACTCTAAATGAGTGTTTTCAGATAATTTAAGTAAATCAAACGTCTGGTCTGATTTCAGCTTTCGTTCATTTTCTCTTTAAAATATCTATTTGAGGCTGAATGATTTAATGAAGTGACCTTGAAGGTTATGTTTTCATCTGCCTCTTGTGTGTGTGTATTTATATCTCAGCAGAATTACAGTAAAAGTGCTGAACTGATTTGAGGGATGAGGCGTAAAAATGAGATTTTGATCTGGTTGAATTTTTTAAATCACTGTGACTCTGTCAGATAAAAACGTTTTATTACATTTTCCTCGGTTTCTCAGGAGATAATATTTGGATCTTCTTGAGAAAACGGCGACATATTGATGGAGCTGAGATCTGAGATCTGTGACTTTGTCTTTTCTGTTATTAAACAGAATCACATCACAACCGTCGTTCTCTGGCTCTGAGCTGAAGAGGGAAATGTCATCGTAATAAAACGACAGTCCAGACCAAACAAACGGAGGAAACAGATCCAGGATCAGTATCTGCTTTACTGTCCTTCATCTGTTACACACACACACACACACACACACACACACACACACACACACACACACACACACACACACACACACACACACACACACACACACAACACAACACACACACACACAACACACACACTCTCACCGCACGTCCAGGTGAAGCCAAGCTGCTGCATCATCACACTCATTCTACTGAAACCAGCAGCACATGGCACAACATATAACACACTTCCTTCTACACACACACACACACCACACACACACACACACACACAGCACACACCACAACCACACCACGACACACACCACACACACACACACTCTCACACACACACACACCACACACGACACACACACACACAACACACACACACACACACACACACACACACACACACACACACACACACACACACACACACACACACACACACACACACACACACACGTGTCTCAGTGTGTCTCTAACAGTCCAGCAGTTGGTCTGACACTGAAACCTGCTGAGCGACAGAGAAGTGAGAATTTCCACTGTTTCTTCTGATCTATTTTATCCTTGACTGGTGTGTGTGTGTGTTTGTGTGTTTGTGTTTGTGTGTTTGTGTTTGCGTTCACACTCATGAACGTCGTGTTTTTATCTTGTCCAAACTCGTGAGGATGCAGAACGATCATCAATAGATCACTGACTACTGGACCCAGGTCCTGGGACCCAAAGCTTCAGTGGGCCCCAGGGACTGACATTTCAAGCAGGGTATTTGGACTGAAGGCTTCAATAGGTCCCAAGGACCCAAGGACTTAACGGTGCCCAGGGCCCCACAGCTCCAGCAGGGCCCCTCAGCTCCAGCAGGGCCCCACAGCTCCAGCAGGGCCCCACAGCTCCAGCAGGGCCCCACAGCTCCAGCAGGGCCCCACAGCTCCAGCAGGGCCCCACAGCTCCAGCAGGGCCCCACAGCTCCAGCAGGGCCCCACAGCTCCAGCAGGGCCCCACAGCTCCAGCAGGGACCCCAGGGCTTTAGGAGGGTCGAAGGACTCGAGGCTTCAGGGAGCCCAGTCACCAAAAGCTTCTGCAGGACCCAATATTTGAGGAAGGCCCAGGGACCAAAGACTAGATCAGGGTCCAGGGAGTCGAGGCTGGTTTCATCAGACTGCTGTTTCCATCGGTGCAGGAATTCGTTCCTCTTTGTCATCACCTTGAAATGTGTTTCACTTTGACTCTGATGATGTTGATCCAGTCGACAGGAGACATTTTGTCCATTTGATCAATTTGTGTCCTCTAGTTTGTCCAGATGTTGTCCAGCTGTTTGTCCTTTTCTCTGGTTAGACCGAGCCTGTAGGGAACCAATGGAAGTCGATGCTGTGTGTGTGTGTGTGTGTGTGTGTGTGTGTGTGTGTGTGTGTGTGTGTGTGTGTGTGTGTGTGTGTGTGTGTGTGTGTGTGTGTGTGTGTGTGTGTGTGTGTGTGTGTGTGTGTGTGTGTGTGTGTGTGTGTGTGTGTGTGTGTCCATTAGGAATCAAGGTCAGTCACTCAGCGGTCCATTAAGTCCGTGGATTCACTCGTCTCTTTTGTTCTGTTGGTTTCTAGGTCTCTGTCTGTCTCGCTCTCGTTCAGGCTTCATCAATCACTGTCTGTCTCCCCGTGCCTGTGCCCTGGTGCATCATGGGTAGACTTTAGTCAAACTTCGACCTCTGAAGCGTCAAAAATGTACAGTTTTCTCTCCTGAACGCAGCTGATGTGTTTCTGTGAGCGACCAGGGGGGGGAGCTAGAGGATAGAGTGAGTGTGCGTTTTGAAGTGAAGCGAGGAGAATCAGATTATACACACACCACCGAGGCGTCCAATCGTGTTGCAGAGCTGCAGAAGCCTGAGAGCGATATGCAAATGAACCCACATTTTTAGCAGCAACACACACTCTCTCTCCCCCCCCCCCCCCTCTCTCTCTCTCTTTGCCTGTGTCAGTTAATGTGACTCGACCATCTGCCCGACTGTCGGCTCCGTCAGTTCGAGGCGTTCGTTAGACACTTCGAGGGGCGTTGTCGCCCACTGGGACGTTGTCGCCCTCTGGGACGTCTGACAGGTGCGGGGGGGGGGGGGCGGAGTCAGGCCTCCTGCTGTGATGGTTCGGCTTAAATTCTGCAAGCCGTCGTTTCGTCCATGTTTGTATTCAGTCGCACGGTCGTGTCACAAAGACGAGCAAGAGACTGAAGAGAGAACGTGAATGAAATAGTGGAGAAGGTTTTGTCGGCAGAGTTTAAAGATGCTGCGAATTCAATCATCAGTGATCAATCATTATTTATGTGTCTGTCATATTTACATCAGCATTTTTCCCGTCTGTCAGGCCAGTGCAACGTGAAGTGAGGATGTGACCTGGGTCAGAGGTCCACACACACACACACACACACACACACACACACACACACACACACACACACACACACACACACACACACACACACACACACACACACACACCCTAGACTGTCACTGTACACCCTGCAGACCAGCTGTCAATCACTGTTGCTGTCAGAGGTCAGAGTTCACAGCGGTTGTGTGTGTGTGTGTGTGTGTGTGTGTGTGTGTGTGTGTGTGTGTGTGTGTGTGTGTGTGTGTGTGTGTGTGTGTGTGTGTGTGTGTGTGTGTGTGTGTGTGTGTGTGTGTGTGTGTGTGTGTGAGCAGCTGAGCCTGGCTGACCAACTACATTAAACTCTTGTTCTCGTGCTTCCGTCGTGTCGACTCTGATCTCGACTCTGGTCTCGACTCTGATCTCGACTCTGGTCTCGACTCTGATCTCGACTCTGATCTCGACTCTGATCTCGACTCTGGTCTCGACTCTGATCTCGACTCTGATCTCGACTCTGGTCTCGACTCTGGTCTCGACTCTGATCTCGACTCTGGCGTGAAGAGACAGAAAAGTTGGTCGTGACTCTGGCGCTGACGAGTTCCGCGTCCTGGCTCGGTGGCGTCTCTGTGTTCAGGATCAAACGCACAGTAACACGCTGGTTTCCTCTTTGGCCGTGTGATGATGATGATGATGAGATGTTCTCCAGGCCTCTGATCACACTCGTCTCCTCTTGCCAGTTTGTCGTTGGTTCTGCCAACACGTTGTGTCGGGGGGGACCCACGTGGGTTAGTGCCGGCTGCTATCAGAGCCCCAGTGGGGCAACTTGCAGGGATCAAGAAAAACAAGTTGGGGGGGGGTGATATTTTAGTTGTTGTAATCTTTATTTAATCAGAGAGTCATTGAGATTAAGAGATCTGAGAACAAGAACAATCAGAGAAACACAATCAACAAAACAAAGAAGACACAATTACACAGCTCAAAAAATCAAGAGAAACAAGAACAAGACATTCGACCCATTTTCAGACGTGAACATTTCTGAGATATTTACTTCCAGTTTCACATCCGTCCACTCGCTCTCCCATCCTCCCCTCGCTTCCTCTTTCCTAGTTTCACCTCCTCTCCCCATCTGTCGTCTCTGCTCTCCGAGCTCTCGCCACCTTTTTCCTTGTTTCCTTCTCTTTTCATCTCCTGCTCTCGGTTCTTTCCGTCTCCTGGATTTTTCTCCTCCTCTTTTTTGGTTTCTTTTCCTTTGCTATTCCCTTGCTTCATGTTCTATTGTTTCTCCTAGTGTACTCTCTCCTCTCCTTCCCTTGCTCCCTCTTCCCCAGTTTCACCTCCTCTCCATCATACACTCGTTTCCTTTCCTTTTTATCCCCTCTAATCATTGTCTTGACTCTTGTCTTTGTCTCCTATCCTCTTTTTCCTAATTTCATTTCCTCTCACCTCTCCTGCTCCCCTTGCTTCCTCTCTCCTAGTTTCACCTTCTCTCCCTTCTTTCATCATACACCTCATCTTCTTTCTTCCTCTTCATCCTCCTCTCCTCTCCTCCCCCTTTCCTAGTTTCTTTTCCTTTCATCACATCCCCCTCTTTTCCTCTTCCTCCAGATATTTGCTTTCCTCTTATTCCCTCTCTTCCTCTCCTCGTCTCCTCTCCTCACTCCCAGTGTTCAATAACAGACCACCCTCTGGAATTCACACTCACACACGCTCTCCCCTCCCCCTTGCTGGAATGAGGGATGAAGAGGAGGAGGAGGAGGAGGAGGAGGAGGAGGAGGAGAGGAAGAAAGAAACAGCAAATTTGGACAGAGAAAAGAGGAAGGAAGGAAAACAAAGGATGCAACAAAGGAAGGAAGGAGCTAATGAAGGAATAGAAGCTCCTCTCTGCTGACTCTTCAAGTGCACGTTTACAGTACGCACGCACGCACACACACACACACACACACACACACACACACACACACACACACACACACACACACACACACACACACACACACACACACACACACACACTCAGGCTTTGCTCACTCGCTGCTCTCGCCCTCTAACACAGCACTCCTGCATCGCAAAGCTCCAGTGTGTGTGTGTGTGTGAGAGGAAGAGAGAGAGAGAGAAAGAGAGAGAGAGAGCTGTAAGCCCTGTGATTGGCTGAGCTGGGCTAGATGCACCAACAGCTGAAAGAAGTGGCCGGGAACGGAGGAGGAGGAGGAGGAGGAGGAGGAGGAGGAGGAGGAGAGAGGGAGAGGAGGAGAGGCTGCAGATAGAGAGAGCGAGAGAGGAGAGAATACAAAGAACATGTGAGTGAGTTAGTGCGTGTTAAATGCTTGCTGATGTGTGAGTGTGTGTGTGTGTGTGAGACATCCAGAGGTGTGTGTGCATGTGCAGAAGCGAGGAGGAGGAAACCTGATCTCACTCTCGCTCCCTCTCTCTCTGTGGAATCACGCTTTCCGTCAGCTCGTTATTCGCCTCGCTGTTAGCTCGTAGTAGCTTAGCCTGGCCCAGTTTGGCCCGGCCAGGCCCGGCCCGGCTCGGACCAGGTGATGATGGAGCGGTTCCTGGCTCTGCTGCGTCTGCTGAGCAGAAGGAGGCGAGGGAGGAGGTACCGGGCCGACGACGATTACCAGGAAGGATATGAGGACGTTTACTACTACACCAGCAAGTACAACACACACCTACTGAGTGAGTCCCATATAGAAACACAGAGAGGGGGGGGGGGGGGGGGGGGGGGGGAGAGGGAGGGGGAGGGGAGGGACGGGGGGCTTTGTTTTATTGTCTCGTGTGGGCGAGCGAGGAGCTTATCAACAGATTGTGACGAAGACATCCTGAGTCAGTGTGTCAGGTTTTCTATTATAGATGAAGGTCGTTAGCAAAACGCTGCTCGGTTACACACACACACACACACACACACACACACACACACTCACACTCACACTCACACTCACACAGGTATCCAGGTGACGGGGCCAGGTGCTTTGTGGGTAATAACAGGGCAGGAAGTGTTGCCTGGAATGTGGACGCTGCTGCTTCCCGTCTGTTTCACTGGAAACAAACGGCTTCAGTGAAAACTTCCTTTTGTTCTTTTGTCTCTTTCTGATCTTTATTCTTTTGTCTCTTTCTGATCTTTATTCTTTTGTCTCGCTCAGCGTTTCCAACGGGTCTGAACAAGTGATCACTAACCTGGTAAAGACTCTGGATATCGACTGTCTCTGCAGTTTGAGAGAGAACCTGGTGTTTCCAGGTTTAATCAGACATATATATGTTCCTCGGCTGGTTTTCATAATTGTGTATAATTTGGTGCTGATCCTTATGGTTGCTCCCTGCACCAAGGAGGTTATGTTCTCACCTCCGAGTCTGTTTGTCAGCAAGATTGTACAAACCCCCTGAAATGGATTACCATGCAACTTGGTGGAAGGAGGTGGGTCAGAGAAGAACTGATCCAGCAACAGATCGAGAACGTTTTTCATCATTTTTCACTGAGAATAATTCATGGATCTGGATGAAGTCGTTATGATATTCATGAGTGTAGTTCGGTGCAGCTGTTTGGATTAAAGGGACGTGCTTTAGGTTTGAGTTCTTCTGAGTGACGTTCTGATTATTGTTGTTCTTGAGCAGTTAAGAGTCAAATATATGTGTCGTTGATTTTCCTGTCGACTCTTCAGGACAAATAATTCATTCAGGTTTTCAGACCACTTCCTGATTTCTTTCATATTTTTACTATAAGATCTAGATTCTCATGCGAGAGGTGGTTGGGCCTTGGCGGAGGGACACGGTCGACACAGTGGAATCGTTTTAAAATCTGCTCTCCAGGTTTTACCTGGACCACAATGGATGTGAAGTGCAGCGGGTTTGTTTCTGTTTCTCCGCTGCCTCGCGCGATAATGTTTTCTGTGGTTAAATGAGATTCAGGAACGTTTTAGATTCCGCGGTTGAACTCCGGTTCACAGCTCGGCGTTCGGTCTCTGGAGAAATCTCCAGCAGGACTTGAACTCGCCGGCGACTAAACTGTTTACTGTGATGAAAGTGTTTGTGAGCGCTGCGAGCGCGCGATAACAGATTCACTTTGTAGTCCCACGTTGGGAAAGGAGTCGGACTCGAGGATGTTATTTTCAGTTCTCGTCTGCAGATTGTTTTCTTTAGGTTTGACAATTAAATGTCAGAACATAGTTTGAAATGTCTCTGATGATCTTCAGATGTCTCAAGTTTCACTCTGACGTGATGAATTAAAACATCAAATCCTCAGGAAGCAGCAAATGTCATTTATCTTAATATTAGCATCATTATCCACTTCCTGTGCAGTTCCTCCAGCCGCCCAGGAAAGAGTCTGCAGAATGTGTGAAGGAGCTGATGTGATAACACAGCATGAGATCCTCCTCACCAGGAGCGAGTGGGTGTTAATGACGATTCAAACACACGACGCAAAGGTGAGAAAAAGAAAACGGATAAAAGAATACAGATATCTCAGGATGAAAAAGTAGAGCAGGTAGAAGACGCTGAGGAGAACTTTACGAGATAAGAGCTGAAACCTTGGTGCCTTAAACGGAAACACGTGATTTCCACCACGGGATTTATACGTTAATGGTTTTTAACTTGTCTGTGGATATTTGTGGAAGCTTAATTTTACATCATCTATTTAAACCAACATATTTGTATGTGGGTGTGTTCGTGTGCTAATAACCGACATTCAACTGTTTTATTAGTGTGTGAATAAATAGTGGAATATTCCTGTGTGTGTGTGTGTGTGTGTGTGTGTGTCTCTGTGTGTGTCTGTGTGTAGCACAGCGTGTGATTCTATACGAAGGCTTTTTAAGGACGGTTGACCGGCTAACCCCCGGTTCACTGTTCCTCTTGTCACTCGGCGCTGATTTAATCTGGTTCCTCTGACTTTCCGAACACTGAATCCACTTTTTTGAGTCTTTGAATTCGAGTCCAGACGTTTTGTCGTCAGTGGATTTTGCTCCAGGTGAAGAGTTTCTCTCCGAGGGGTCGTACCATCACTAAACTCTGATCTGTATCTTCTCCTTATAAAGAACCTGTAGACACGTTTCTCTGTCTTGGTTTTCTGATCGACTCACTACGGTGAATTTGTATTGATTAGCTTTGTTTACTGATGCGTCGTGCAGTAGGTGAACCTGAGCGCCCCCTGCTGGAGGTCAAGGCTCAGGGTGGATTTTCATACTGTTACACTCATATCAACATTATTATTTTTGGTATTTGTGTCTGTTAAAGGTGTTGGTCTTCTGGCCCCGCCCCCCTTAGTGATGTCACCTGTATCTCACCTGTAGGCGCCTCCGCCTCCTTTCAAACCAGAAGGCTGCCCCCCCCCCCCGCCTGCCTCCTCCGCTCGATGATCTCATTACATGTTGAAACATTATGATGCATACATTAGCACATTGATGAGGAGAAACCGTGTCGTCTGTTGAACGCTGAGTTCAGACCAGTGCAGTTCACAGCAGTCGGGTGTTATGCTCACACTAATTAATGCTTTAAATAAGGTTAATTTACATAACTGGTCCTGTGTTCGACATGCTGGAGACAAAGAGGAGGATGGGGAGCAGAGGGGGGGGGGGGGGGGGGTGTGAGCCTCTGATTTCACATCTTGTTATAATGAGAGAAAGGAAAGGGAACACGATGGAACCTGGAGGAGGCTGAGGAGCGGGGGGGGGTTTGAGCCTTGAGCCCTGAACACGATGGAACCTGGATGAGGAGCGGAGGGGGGGGGTTGAGCCTTGAGCCCTGAACACGATGGAACCTGGAGGAGGCTGAGGAGCGGGGGGGGGGGGGGGGGGGTTGAGCCCTGAACACGATGGAACCCGGAGGAGGCTCAGTGACGCTCCAGGTGAACCAGGGGAACCAGGGGAACCAGGGGAGTCCGTGGGCACAGCTGAGACTGTCCCTGGTTTGGTCACATGGTGAAAGATGCTGAAAAGCAACATGTTGGTCTCGGGCTGTGCCCCCCCCCCCCCCGGTGGCACAAACATCTTTATATATATCTTTATATTTCATCTGTTTGTCTCGACTCTGCAGCCGCTCAGTCGTTTCCCACTTTCAGCTGCGACTGGATTTGTTTCGCTCCGGAGGCGTCGGTCTTCGCTGCTGGATTATCTTCAGAGACAGAAACAGAAAAGTGGAGCACGAATCTTCACGAGTTCACATTAATTAACGCGTCGGGCTCTCGGGACTCGGAGGACGTCTCCCTCATTATTTGGATATGATGTTTAATTAGTTTTCTCAATTTAAAGAACCAATGTTTCCTCTGATTCTCCTCTTCAATTAAGAGGATTAGGAAAAAGTAGAAAACACATCCGGGTGCAGTGGAGTCAGTTTATTGACCGAAATAAACTCAGGCTAAAGTCTTCGCCCTAAATTTACTCAGAATATGAGATTGTGTTTGAATTGTCACGTCCAACATGAGACCACTTTATCAGAATCGACGAGCCAAGTAAAAGAAATTAGAACATGTGTTTTTATTTGGGGATTTAACTGAATTATCAGATTGATAGTTTGGGTTTCTCTGATCAAACAGCTCCTGGTTTAATACCTCGGAGTTTTCTAACTATTTCACTTCGATAAAGTTCTTAAAATTCAGTAAAAGTCAGTTTGATTCAATGCCTTGAAAAAAATTGAAAATGTTCCCTCTATTGAAACTATACAGAAGATAAAGGCGTTTACACAAATTAGAACGTTTTGTGGACTTTATATATCGTGCTGTAATTTTGACTTTTTATTATTTTTTCATTTGACACGTCATAATTCTCCCTGATTTAAATGTTTGTCTTTTATGTCTATAAAGTGTATATGAGCTTAAACATCAGTGGGATTCATTGGTTTTAATGTTCTCTCTTTTTTTTTGTACAATATTATTTTATATTTTCTAAAATATGAATTTGAATTCACTCTGATACTGAGGAAAACTTAAAAAACCTGAATATTCTGAGTGAAGTTGATTCCACTTCCTCTCGTTGGTTTGAGACGATTTGTTTTGAACCAGTGAACAGAGTGTGTAGCAGAGTGTGTAGCAGAGTGTGTAGCAGAGTGTGTGAAGAGAGTGTGTAGCAGAGTGTGTGACAGAGTGTGTAGCAGAAACGTTGTGTTAACGTGCAGCGACTTATTTTCTCTCTCCGCTGAGTGATGATCTGAAGTGTTCGTGGTTTTGTTGATCACAGCTCTATCGGTTTGTCCCATCTGCTGCTCACACACAACACACACACACACACACACACACACACACACACACACACACACACACACACACACACACACACGAAACCCGTCAGTCTGACTGTGACTGTTGGTGATAATTAAAGGTTTACACATCCGTCCACTGCTCTCACAGACTCTGGAACAGTGTTATTAGCACTCTGAGTGTGTGTGTGTGTGTGTGTGTGTGTGTGTGTGTGTGCACGTGTGCACCACTTACATAAGGAGATGTCACGGTGACTCAAACCCACGAGTTTAACTTTGCGCTGGGGGTGTTGACACACACACACATTGTTAGTGCTGCACTTTGATTTGGTTATTTTGAAATGCCGAAGCCTGTGATAACCTGTAGTGTGTGTGTGTGTGTCCGTCTGTGTGTGTGTGTGTCTGTGTGGTCCGTGTGTGTGTGTGTGTGTGTGTGTGTGTCCGTGTGAGCACTTCTTTCATCTCTCAAAATCACTCTTTGTACGATGCAGGGTTGGTCTCTCCCCTCAATTATTCATCAGCTTGTTTCCATGGAAACAGCTGCAGCCGTGTGTGGGTCTGTGTGCGTGCGTGTGTTTCGGGGGGGGGGGGGGGGCTGGTTGGTTGATTTCACTGCAGGGGGAGGGGCTTCATCACCTCATTAATGCGTGTTATTACCTCTGATTGACCACATCGTCTCTGACCGAAGAGAAACGTTCCAACAACATCACGGGGATGCTCATGTGGTTCAGACGTTCATGGTCCTCAGAGGATCGATCCCACCGGCTCCTCGGGGTTGTCCTGTAGCGCCACCATGAGGCTAATACTTGTAGTTTTAATGCCAGATCACTGAAGTCACAGCTTCTATATAAACACCAAGTTTTTAATTGGAGAGAAAGTAGTTTTAGTTTTAGTATTCACACTCAAGCCAACAGTAGTATTAGGATGTCTGGCACCAGTAGATGATATTCATCTGTTGTACTGGTATTACCAGAAGCATTAGTAGTGGCAGTATTAGCTGATGATTAGTTTGGAGTATTGTGTTGTTGTCATCAGCAGCAGTAATAATATAAGTTGTGTAGTAATAGTAGTATTTATAGTAGCTGTTGGTATCAATGATGGTTTATTTTTTATGTTTAGTAGTATTGGTAGTAGTAGTGTTACTAGTAATTATGTTGCAGTTCTAGAAGTTCTATTAGCGTGTTGGTAGTATTACCAGTTGCAGTATTACCTGAAGCAGCAGTAGTACTCGTAGTAATAGCAGTATTTGTTTTTAATGATTTTTTGGTGGAAGCATCAACAGCAGATATTAGCAGTAGTATTATTTGTTGATTAACTGCTGCTGATGTTTTTTTGTAGTGATATTAATAGTTTGGAGGGAAACCTGATGACAGTAAATACTTGGTTATATGTCAGTACATTGTGCTGCCGTGTTGTCTCCAGCAGGGGGCGTGATAGTCTCACAGTGGAGCAGATGGCCTGTGTGACCAGGAGGGGGCAGCACGGATCGGACCAGCACGCTCAGTTCAGAGAACAAGACGTTACTACAGAGTGACGTCAGAGAGGAGAGGTGGCCAGGAGACATTAAGAGAGAGAGAGACCTGCAGACATGATGACGTCACTAATCCACAATAATCACACACGTCTGACCACTTCCTGCTCACAGGACACGCCCCCTCCTCTGTCAGCCACTCACGTCACAGGAAACACCTGCCGGGTTCTTATTGGCTGGAACATTACAATTACTGTGTTTATTATACTTTGATTTATAATTATAACTTTATAAGCTGAAAGTGATATTATGATATTCATCAATCACATTTATTTGGACTTGAATTTATTATAATAACTTGTTGTTATATTTACAAACAAAACAGATCTGATCTTTTCAGTTCTACGTTCTGTTTCCACGTCTGCGTCGGCTGCTTCTTCTCCTCCATCCTTCCATTCCTTCATCCTTCCTCTTCTCCCTGGTTGACTTGGTTCCTTCTTCTCCTCTCATTCTCCTCTCCTCTTCCTCTCTCTCCGCTCTCTCTCTCTCCTCTCTTCTCTCATCCCACTCTCTCTCTCTCTCTCCATCCATCCATCTCTCTCTCTCTCTCTCCCTCAATCCCTCCCTTCACCCATCCATCCCCATCCCTCCGTCCACCCCCCTCCATTATCCCTCTCTCCCTCCATCCAGCTGCACGGAAACACATTACAAATCTGTGGAGAGATACAGCTCCCTCCTCCCCTCCTCCTCCTCTTCATCCTCTAATCTGCGCAGACTCTGCCTCCCCCCTCCCCCCTCCCCTCCATCCCTCCCTCCTCCTCCACTGCCTCATTTTATGGAGCAGCTTCACATCTGCAGCGCTCCCTCTCTCCCTCCATCATGGCTCACGTTTGAGGAGGTCGTTCGTCCGTCACTCCGTCGCTCACAGAGGAGGAGAAGGGAGGAGGAGGAGGAAGAGGAGGAGGAGGAGGAGGTGTAGTTTGTGGAGGCTGCATCTGCATGGCGCTGGTGGGGGAGGCGGCGCTCGGCTCGGCTTCACCATGATCGCCGTGTCGTTTAAATGCCGCTGCCAGATCCTGCGCAGGGTGAACAAAGGTAGAGCGACATAGACGAAGACTGGGAGAGAGGGAGAGGGAGAGAGAGAGGGAGAGAGAGGCTGGATGTATGTGATGGAGGGCTTAGCATGTTTGTATGTGGAACATACGTGTGTGTGTGTGTGTGTGTGTGTGTGTGTGTGTGTTGTCTGCATGGGCGAACGAGATTTGGTTCAATGTCAGCAACATTGAAAATAGAGAGAGAGCCGGGTGTTTATGACCAGAGCCAGCTGTGTGTGTCTGTCTGTGTGTGTGTGTCTGTGTGTGTCTGTGTGTCTGTGTGTGTGTGTGGAAATGATCTCTGATGGATTCATTCAGTCGATGGCTGCAGGTATCTTTGGATGAGAGAGCTTCAGAGTGAGTGTGAGCAGAGAGAGAGAGAGAGAGCGTCTTATTTTCATGAATGTAATATTGATGGTGTGTTTTATCAAGGACGAGCGAGCACAGAACAGAGAGGAGAGAGAGAGGGAGGTTATTATCACGTCTGGTTTGAAGCTTCACGCGTTTGTGACGTGGTCGTAGAAGTTTTCAGATTCTTAAGTTATATCTAAAGTCACATGTTGAGAATTTTACCCACGTATAAGCTTGTTATCACCAAAATAAAAGTCTTTATTCTGACAGACAACAATCAGGATTATAGATGAATCAATCAATCTCTTTTTGGTCGTGAGTGTGATTTGTTTATTTTCTATTCATTTGTGTAGGATTGTGGTTGTTTTGTGTTTTACTGGGTGATTGTGTCTTTATGATAATTTTCCATCTTACTCTGGGAGTTTTTTCTCATTTTTGTGTTTTTGTGGTAATGTTTTGTTTTCTGTGATCACTGTATTTCAGTCATTTTGTGTTTTATTGAGTAGTTTATCTCTTTGTTGGAGATTTTTGGAATAGATTTTCTATTTGTTGTCATTTTGTGTTATTGTCTTCTGTGAGTTTCTCATGGATCTGATCCAGGGGCCCCCGCAGCCGTGGCCCCCACAGCCGGGGCCCCCACAGCCGGGGCCCCCACAGCCAAGGCCCCCACAGCCAAGGCCCCCACAGCCGTGGCCCCCACAGCCGGGGCCCCCGCAGCCGTGGCCCCCGCAGCCGTGGCCCCCGCAGCCGTGGCCCCGGGGCCTTTTCCACCTGTTCAGTGATCGTCCAGTTCACTAACTGTCAGATAATAAAAATAATGAATATTAATTAAAAAGTTAATTACATCTGATCATTAAATAGAATTATTCAAGTCCCTGTCGTATTACTGGGCATTAGCTGTGTTGACCTGTAGTGTTTGTGGTTGTGAGTATCTGAGCAGTGATGTGTGTGTTTGTGTGTGTTTGTGTGTGTGTGTTTGTGTGTGTGTGTTTGTGTGTGTTTGTTGACCTGACATTGATTCAAACATTAAAATTACTACGTTGCTTCGACCTTGAACTCATCACGATGTGTTCATGTGCACTGTGTGATTTTCATTTATCTGCTCACTCACTTGAAGTTACATTATTTGAATCAGCAGACGTCTCTTATATTATTTATTATTATTATTTTTTCAGTAATTGGTGAAAACGTTGCAACAAGCGTCTGAACGATGATCAGGACGACGTCTCTGCTGTTTTATTGATATGTTCATGTTTTCACGACACAACCACAGAACACATTCAAACAGGATCTGAGGAACATTTGAATTTACTTCACTTATTTAATCGCAAATACAATTTTAAGAATAAACAGAATCTGCAGCCGCAACGTCCGAGAAGACAAATCCTCTGATCTCGGTTGTTTTATTCTTCAGATCATGTTTGAGGAACATAAACAGTAAAGTGTTTTTGAGTGTGGACGCTGCGTTGATGGACGAGTAGAGCTGCAGGATTCTGGGAAAAATTAGATTCACGGTTTATTTTGCTTGGTTTTCTCTCATTCTGGTCATTCTATTGTTTTTTGGGCCGTTCTATTGAAATGAGGAAAAACGATTCTCTCCCGTTAACTGTGTTTTCTTCTGGATTCATTTAATGTGGCCCTGGTTGTCAACTGAATTACAGTAACCATCTAAACATATATTTATATATTTTTTGGTTCGTATCCCATCTGCTAACGTGGAGGAGGTGGTTGTTTTAACCTATACTGCAGCACGCCACCAGGGGGTGATGGATACATCACCCCCTGCTTTAACACTTACATTGTGTGACCTTGTTTAATCAATCAAAGCTTAATAACAACATAATAACAAGAGTTTTCTCTTTATATAACGTCCACGACACAGTTGTAGTTCGTAGTATTATACATAAACTGTGTGAGTGTGTGTTGTCGACGGAGAGAAGAGAGAAGAGGAGATGCTGCTGTCCTACATCTGGAGGTGGAGGAGGAGGCTCAGCTTTCATCTTCACTTAGCTATGCTGTGTGTGTGTGTGTGTGTGTGTGTGTTGTGTGTGTGTCTGTGTGTGTGGTTGTGTGTGTGATGGTATGTGTGTGGTCTGTGTGTGTTTTCAGAGCCCCATTGTGTTTCTGAGCTGCTCGGCTGCTGGAACCAAACAGAGGAGAAAGATCTGGAGCAGATTAGAATAAACGAGAACAGAATAAAATGGAACCATGAAATAGAATCAAACGGAACAAAGTAGGACGATGCAACACAAACGGATTCCGTGTCGTCGGCTCAGCTGCAGTTTAACTTGAAGTGTTGTTCAGTTTGAATCACCTGCTCTTACCTGGAGAAACCACCTGGAGTCCTGGAGAGGGACTGAGGTTTCACGTGAACCTGCTGGGAACCAGGAGGAACTCGGGTTTGATTTAACTGGTCGAGCTCCGTCACTGGTTAATGTGTAGAACCAGCTTCAGGAAGTTCAGCTTCAGAATCAGTGCAAGGAGCTGATGGAGGTCTTTAATGGTGTTTTTAGCCAGTTTGGGGCGACAGACCAGTCGGAGAACCTGGTGGAGCTTCAGACACATTGTGTGTGTGTGTGTGTGTGTGTGTGTGTGTAGTAACATGCGTTGTTTGTTTGTGTTTCAGATGAGGGGCCGTACGGCAAACACTCCACCGGGCCCAGACCTCCAGACGGAGCGCTGGCCATCAGGAGGCAGAGCATCCCGGGTAACGCACGGTTCTGGTCTCCTCACTTTGCTCTGACTCTTGTCCTCGTGACTCCACCTGCGGAGTCGACAGATACGTCTGCTGGTGTTTTGTGTCTGTGACCTGCACTCGCTGGTTATCTCCTCACACCTGCAGCCGGCGGCCTGTTTAAACTTTTATCTGAACAAACAGAAAGAACCACCTGAGCTGAAACACTCGAGGAGACAGTGAGATAACTGCGATCACTGTTTCTCCACTAAATAATACAAATCAAATCAACTTAGTCAATTATAGAAACTGTCGCAGCTTCAGAAACCACCTCTGATCCTCTTCATAGTTTCAAACCCACTGATTCTCTGCTCAACTCACTTCTTATTCAGGCTCAGAGTAAATTTAGACTCGTAGTAAAATGTAAATTCATCTACGACTCTTTTTTGCTTCATCTTCCTTCAGCGTAAATTGAACTTGTCAGTTTTGAGGTTTCTGCTCCGTCGCTGCAGAAACTGGTTCATCTCACGTTTGGTTGTTTTCTGGGTCGAGATTAAATAAATGTTCTCAGACGGTGACTCAGCGCTGGTGTTTCGTGAAAAGGTGAAAAGGACACGGTGAAGCCTCTGAGGAGGAGAGGAGAGGGAGACAGTGATGGTCACTTCCGAAGATCACACGTCTCAATCCTTAAAGTGGAGAATCTTTCCTGATAAATATTCACTAAGACATTTTGATAAAATCCGGCTCCGTGTGTTATCAGCAGACGAGCTGTCACATCGCGTCGACCCGGCCGGCACTGACCCGTCTCCTCTCTGTCGGTTGCTTCTGCTGCTGAATATTTCAGGTGTTTGATGAAATATAGATGGACGAGCAAACGGAAGATGACTTCACTTCCCTCTGTGTGGGGATTATTATTTTATTTCTCTGTACCGAGAGTTTGAGCAGGAAACTCTGAGGGTTCTGCTGTAAAATGATGACGGAACACGGCGTCTGATCCTCGTCCTTCTTCCTGTGATGCAGACGAGTTTCGGGGGTGCTCGGTGGTGGAGCTGATGAAGAAGGAGGGGACAACGCTCGGACTGACGGTTTCAGGCGGCATCGACAAAGACGGGAAACCCCGGGTATCAAACCTGCGGCAGGGAGGCATCGCGGCCAGGTAACGTGACACTTCCTGTTCTACTTTACTCTTTTAGAACTCTTTTGTGGTTCTGTTGTGTTGCTCTTGTTGAGGGTGAAGAACAGAGTGGGTCACACCTTGTTAGGCCATACAATGTTTATTTATAATCCTATTCTGTTATTGGTTTCTGACCCAGTTTAGGTTTGTTTTGACCTTTGACTAATTAAGTCGGGTCAACTCGAGTCCGGGACAAACGATTTAAATAATATTTGGATTCTAACGTTTTGACTCTGTCCAGGAGCGACCAGCTGAACGTGGGCGACTACATCCGCGCCGTGAACGGCATCAACCTCTCCAAGTTCCGACACGACGAAATCATCAGTCTGCTGAAGAACGTCGGGGAGCGAGTCGTCCTGGAGGTCGAGTACGAGCTGCCGCCCGTCTGTAAGTACGAGTTACGGTCCAAGTTCGTGTTTATTTAATTCTGTCAAACTCAGAAATATAACTTTATTTATAAATGATCAAGAGACAAGACGACAGAAAATAACTTATAACACCACCACCGGCTCCCGGCAGGTAAACTCCCATGGAAATACACTAGTTTCAATTCTGATAGTTATCTGATATATTTGTGTGTATTAAATAATGACACTATAGAATTTAAGACGCCGCTAACGTGTGATAAGGAAAGAAAGGGTGTGTCCAGAGGGTTTGAGCTTCAGCGGCTCAGACGTGATGTTGACGTGTCGATGTCGTGCTGTGTTGCAGCCGTGCAGGGGTTAGGGGTCATGTTCAAGAACGTGGAAGTCACGCTTCACAAAGATGGAAACAGCTTCGGCTTCGTCATCAGAGGTGAGTGTCGGTCTGTGTGTGTGTGTGTGTGTGTGTGTGTGTGTGTGTGTGTGTGTGTGTGTGTGTGTAATAAGTACACATTAATGCATGCCTGTGTTGCAGGAGGGGCCCATGAAGACCGGAACAAGTCTCGTCCCATCGTCGTGACAACAATCAGGCAAGGGGGCCCGGCTGACAGGTGAGTGACCTCTGACCTTCTCATCCTTTGCTGAGAAGGTTTTTCAGCTTTTTATAAATCTGATGTTGGTTTATTTACAATCATCATCCACATACATTTTTTTTTATTTGTTAAATTTTCCTTTTTATTTCCTGAAAGTCTTGTTTTTCATCGTGAAAGAAATCGTCAGCAGTTTCTCATAGTTTTAAAGACAATTTATTGAGATTTACAAAACAACATTGAGTAAAGTGCTTTACCAAGAAATGAAATTATGGGATAGTTTAAATAAAATAAGAGGATTTTAGTAAATTTACTAAATCAGTAACTTCTCTCTCTCTCTCAGAGAAGGAACCGTCAAACCGGGCGACCGGTTGCTGAGCATCGACGGGATCCGTCTCCACGGCAGCACGCTGTCGGAGGCCATGAGCATCCTGAAGCAGTGCGGGCAGGAAGCCACGCTGCTGCTCGAGTACGACGTGTCAGTGATGGGTCAGTTCATTCAGAATTAACACTTAACCACTAATAATCAATAATAAAACCATGTGAGTCAACCCGAAGTTGAATATGCATAATGAACACATGAATAAAACAGGACCCGGGATCGAACCCTGTGGAACCACAATGATTCATACAGGAAATAAAATCCATGGGAAAACCAGTAATCATAGTTGTTGGTCTGTTTGTCTCCGTCAGACTCGGTGGCCACGGCGTCCGGGCCGCTGCTGGTGGAGGTGGCCAAGGCGTCTGGTTCCAGTCTGGGCGTGGCTCTGTCCACCTCCATGTTCTGCAGCAAGCAGGTCATCATCATCGACAAGGTCAAACCGGCCAGTATAGCAGACAGGTACATGACCTCTGACCTTCTTCCACACCTCAGCTCATTTGTCCGACGTTGCCTGAAGGCAGCAGATTTCATGTGGCCTGAATTTAAAATGGCTGCACTTGAAGGCAACAGCAATCTTTTTCTAATTAATCGCAGCGATAAGTAGATTCACTTGTGAGTGAAGTAAATACTGTGGATTTATTTTGTTTTATCGATGCAGGAGTTTCTTACCTATGTCATTTTATCTGTGTGTGTCTGTGTGTGTCTGTGTGTGTCTGTGTGTAGGTGTGGCGCTCTTCACGCAGGAGACCACATTTTGTCTGTCGATGGGAAGTCGATGGAGTTTTGTTCTCTGGCTGAAGCCACTCAGCTGCTGTCTGCTTCCTGTCAGACTGTCCGCATGGAGATCCTGCCGCAGCACCAGGCCCGACCGGCCCTGAACGCACCGCAGCACGGTATAACACACACACACACACACACACACACACACACACACACACACACACACACACACACACACACACACACACACACACACACACACACACCCACACACACTCACACACACACACACACACACACACACACACACACCACCCACACACACACACAACACACACACACACACACACACACACACCCCAACAACACACACCACACACCACACTACACGTGCCTAACGCACCAAGCACGTAAACACACACACACCCTGATTGCCTACTGAAAGTTAACCATTATCATAAAATACTAATATTTCTATAAGCAGTGACACAGGCAGTGACCTCTAACCTTTGACCTTTCCTTGTGTTTTAACCTGAACACCCCTCCTCTGTGTGTTTCTGTGCGTGCATGTGTGCGTGCATGTGTGCGTGCATGTGTGTGTGTGTGCGTGCGTGTAGTCAAGGTGCAGCGTAGTCCCCGCACCCTCCCCTGGGAAACTGGAAACTCCGCCCCCGCCCCCCCCCCACCCTCCCTACCACTACAACACGTACCACCCCGACCAATCAGGTTCCAGATCCCACAACCGCCATACAAACAACCCTCGTACGTCCACCTCTCTCTCTGTGAATGTCATGTTTTATTTTGAAAGACACCTCTGCTTATCTCTCTCTCTCTCTCTCTCTCTCTCTCTCTCTCTCTCTCTCTCTCTCTCTCTCTCTCTCTCTCTCTCTCTTCCTCTCCTCCTCTCCTCTCTCTCTCTCTTCCTCCTCTCTCTCCCTCTCTCTCTCTCTCTCTCTCTCTCTCTCTCTCCTCCCCTCTCTCTCTCCCCCCCTCTCTCTCTCTGTAGCTCTCAGCCACTCGTTCTCTCCCGGCTCCATGTCGGCCTACAGTCTCTCGTCCCTCAACATGAGCACGCTGCCCCGGAACATGTATCCCACGAGTCCACGGGGCACGTTGATGAGGAGGAAAGCCAAGAAGAAGGACTTCAAGAGCTCACGTGAGTCTGACCTCTGACCTCTGACCTCTGACCTCTGCTACGTTGCTGGGGAACCTCATGTCGTATTGTAGCTGAATCCTCTGACGTGGTGTTTACCTCAGAGCCTCACCTCGCCGTTCTCTCTTCCGTCAGTGTCTCTTGCGTCCAGCACCGTGGGGCTCGCTGGGCAGGTCGTCCACACGGAGACAACGGAGGTGACGTTGCTCGGCGACGGCATCATGGGCTTCGGCCTGCAGCTGCAGGGCGGAGTCTTCGCCACGGAAACGCTGTCCTCGCCGCCGCTCATCGCTTACATCGACCCCGACAGCCCCGCAGAGCGGTAACACACACACACACACAGGGAAAATCAAACACTAAATATTGGTTTATTCTTTTAAAATGGTTATATATTTGTCTTATATTTATCTATTATTATTATTTTCTTGTTTTGTTGTTTATATTTGTCTTATGTATTCGTAGGTGCGGCATCCTGCAGATCGGAGACAGGATTCTGTCCATAAACGGAGTTCCCACCGAGGACTCCACCCTGGAGGAAACCAACCAGCTGCTCAGGGACTCGTCCATCACGGCTCAGCTCACACTGGAGATCGAGTTCGACGTGGCCGGTACACACACACACAGACACACACACACACACAGACAGACAGACACACACACACACACACAGACACACACACACACACACAGACAGACAGACACACACACACAGACAGACACACACACACACACACACACAGACAGACAGACACACACACACACAGACACACACACACACACACTCACACACAGACACACACACACACACACACACAGACACACACACAGACACACACTCACAGACACACTCACACAGACACACAGTCACACACAGACACACCCACACACACACAGACACCACACACACACACACACACACAGACAGACACCACACACACACACACTCACACAGACAACCCACAAGAACACACCACTCACACACCAGACAGACAGACACACACACACACACACTCACACAGACACACCCACACAGACACACCCACACCCACACACTCACACACTCACACACCCACACACTCACACACTCACACACACACACACACAGATGACATAGGGATAATTCATTGATCTTGATATTCATGAGTGTTTGTTTGGTGCAGATCCAAATATACATCTGCAGGTTCAGTTTGTAAGATGTAGTGACATCTAGTGGTGAAGTTACACATTGCATTCAACTGAACGCCTCCCCTCTGACTCACTGGATGAAAAACAATTGAAAGTCAATCAGAGCTTTTATAAAAAATACTATTGGAAAATTATTTCAACAGAAATATCCCCCCCCCCCCCCCCCCCCCCCCCCCCCCCCCCCCCCCCCCCCCCCCCCCCCCCCCCCCCCCCCCCCCCCTCTCTCTCTATCTATCTCTCTTCTCTCCCTTCTCTCCCTCTCTCCTCTCTCTCTCCTCTCTCTCCCTCTCTCACAGAGTCGGTCATCCCGAGTTCTGGAACGTTCCACGTGAAGCTGCCCAAGAAGCCGGGGGTGGAGCTGGGAATCACCATCAGCTGTGAGTCCTCCTCAGACGAAGCCGTTCAGGTCAAAGTGAAAACACGTCTGAAACTGAACTGGTTGTGACAAACGTTTCTGATCTGTGTGCAGCTCCGTCCAACCGGAAACCAGGAGATCCTCTGATCATCTCTGACATCAAGAAAGGCAGCGTCGCACACAGGTAGACACACACACACATGACCTATAAACTACACACACACACACACATCCTATAAACTACATACACACACACAATCACACACATGACCTATAAACTACACACACACGCTACAGAATGTGATGGTAGAATAAACTCACATTAAAGTGTCAGATGTGTTGAAGCTCGGTCAGCTGTCTGTAGGCGGCTGGTTAATTACGCTAACGTGTGTGTGTGTGCGTGTGTGTGTGTGTGCGTGTGTGCATGTGTGCGTGTGTGCGTGTGTGCGTGTGTGTGTGTGTGTGTGTGTGGTTTATAGGTCATGTGTGTTGGAGTGTGTGAAGCAGATAATATGAGTTAAAGAGCTTCAGTTACCAGCAGAGAGCATCTGTTCACTGTGACTCACTTTAAACAGACACATCACATTCATCACAATCTATGTTTATATTTATATTCGCCCTGTTTTTGCAGGACGGGGACGCTGGAGCTCGGAGACAAGCTGCTCGCCATCGATAACATCCGCGTGGAGAGCTGCTCGATGGAGGAGGCCGTTCAGATCCTGCAGCAGTGCGAGGAACTCGTCAAACTCAAGATCCGCAAAGACGAAGACAACTCAGGTTTTATTTCTCACTGAATTCACGGCAGATTATTACATTTTTTTTATGAAATGATTTCTTTCTTCACCTGTTGAATGAACCTTTATTGACGTGTTCCAGACGAACAGGAAGTGTCCGGCACCATCATCTACACTGTGGAGCTGCAGAGGTACGGTGGCCCGCTGGGAATCACCATCTCCGGCACCGAGGAGCCGTTCGACCCCATCATCATCTCCTCGCTGACTAAGGGCGGGCTGGCCGAGAGGTAAGCACCAGACTACACCTTTAATTTAATATATAAAAGGTTTGTTTTAGTTTGATTTTAAAGACACAGCGATGTAGTAGATCATCAATAAAAGAATATGATGAAGAAGTCATTTACATCAGTGAAATGAATTAACCAGAAGAGGAATAATTCACTTTTTTCTGACTTAAAAATAAATAAATAATCATCCTTGTACACACACACGATACAAAACATCCACTGAACAACATCCAATAAATAACAATAAATATATAAAACCAAAGAAAGAGAGAAATCATGTAACAAAAAGACGTTAACACTTAGTTTCAGTTTCCCTGTAAAGACTCAACAGACGCTGCGGAACGTAAATCAACAGAAAGAAGATTTAATAAAGTTGAACATTTAAAGTCAACGCTGATTTAATTCAACGCTGAAACATTAAAGAGACGAATCGTACAGATGTGACAGATGTGCTGGAGAAGGTCGCCCCCTGCTGCTCATAATAAATAATACAACTTCATTCAACTTGTACATCATGTTTTATTCTCCTTCGACTTTATTTTTATCACAGTCATTATCACGTGGCAGTAAATATTTTATAAACATTTTTGTATTATACTATATAGAGTCTAAAGTTTAGCATAAAAAATCTATAAAATAAAGAGACTAAAGATAGAAACTAACTAATTATGTGTTGTTGTTGTTCACATAGAATATTAAACACAGACTGTGAAATAATAACCTTGAGAATATTTAATTTATTTTAAACATGAACCGAGTGAACAGATAAATTGTGCTAAGATCAGGGGAAAGTGGACAATGTCGCCCTCTGCTGCTCATAATAAATACAACAACTTCAACTTTATCATTTGTTTTCTTGCAGTAAATAATCTTATATAATTCAGAAAAAAATAACTTTACACATAAACATTAACTATGAACAAATGAAGAGATAAAAGTTGTAAATTCAGTTTTAACACCAGAGCGACAGAGTTACCACCTGGGCCAGAAATCAACCAGGAGCTGGATAGCAAACAGATCTGACTTTGTGGTAGCGCCCCCTGGTGCTTTGAATATGTTGTCAAATAAAACAGAGAATCACAATTATTTAAAAAATATAACATTATAATATAATGATGTGTGTGTGTGTGTTAGGACTGGTGCGATCCACGTGGGAGATCGTATCCTGGCGATCAACAGCAGCAGCCTGAAGGGGAAGCCTCTGAGCGAAGCCATCAGTCTGCTGCAGCAGGCGGGCGAGACGGTGACGCTGAAGATCAAGAAGCAGGGCGAGCGTACGTTAAGTTCTATTGATGCTACTTTAAACTGTTTTTAAAGACCACAGGTAAAGATAAACTTTTCCTTATGTTTTCTTAAAGTGTCGAGTCCGAAGTCGTGCGTGATTGGTCCAGGTCTGAGCTCGGGGGTGGGGCTCGGTCAGGAGAACCAGGACGGGGAGGAGGAGCCTGTCATCATGGTCGTGCCTCCATCGAGCCAGAGAGCGTTCAGCACGCTACCGTCCGTCGACAGCGCCGTGGAGTCGTGGGACGGATCCAACATGGACAGCAGCTTCACCTCGCCAGGTAGGAGCCTGACCTCTGACCCCTGAGCTTCGTCTGCGAATCAGGACTTTGGACAGTTTTTAATACTTAAAATAAACAAGTATTATTTTTTTTGTACAATGGTTAATACGTTACGTTCTTGTTTTTTGTCTTAAAATAAAGATTTTTTATTTAATCCTTTGTGATTTTAAAAGTCTGAACTGTAGAGAAAAACGATCTTCTTGGTTTGTCTGCAGCTCCAGCGTTTCAGTCGTCTCCGTACACGTTCCACGAGTGGCGCAACGCCAAGACGATCAACAGCCAATCATCGTCCTCAGCTCGCCAGCGAGCCAATCCGCTGTCAGATCTGGGCCTGAGTGACGACGACTGGGACCGCCCACCACTCGGAGGGTGAGACAGGCACAGACAGAGAGTTTAAATTACAGCTGGATGACTGAAACCATCAAACTACACTGACAAAGAAAAAACTGATATAAATAAAAAGCAGAAACAGTTCAGACACTGATCTCTGATATAATATCTGTGTTTCCTGTTTACAACATCAAGGATAAACCTGCAGAACGTGATTAAAAACCTGTGACATCATCCAGATCTCCACAGCTGCTTTTCACACGACCTTAGCATGTTAGCGTTTCTTATTCCAGTCGGTGGCGGTTGCTAGCGGCGAGCTAGCGGCGAGCTAGCAGCAGTAACATCAGTGTGTCTCTGTCTGCAGAGCCTGTAACCTGCCCAGCGGTCTAATCTCTGACAGCAGGTATCACACTGATCTTTGACCTTTAACCCCCCCCACAGTCCTGTCTGACCTCCAGCTGACCCCTCACCTGGTGACCTTTGACCCCCGCCACACTGACACATACACCGGATGGACGTGTATGTCGTCAGCTCCCGCCCACTCTCACCAGCATGACCTGTCCGTCACCAGCCTCCTCTGTGTGTGTGTGTGAGTGTGTTCAGGCTGTTCTCTGATTGGCTAACCCGTCACCTTCTCCTCCAGGTTCACCGTGGGGCATGATGGGACCGAACCGGACCAGGAGGAGAACTTCTGGTCCCAGGCTCTGGAGGATCTGGAGACGTGTGGACAGAGCGGCATCCTCAGGGAGCTGGAGGTGAGTGGCTCCGGCAACAAAACTCAGGATGTCTCAAATGTGAGAATCAGTCGAACTTAAATCTGCAGCAGCAGGAATATCAGTGTTTGAGTGTTTCAGTGTTTGAGTGTGAACTCTTCAAGCTGCTAAAGGTTTTTATGTTGTTTGGAAATTCAGCAGTAAATCTTAGCGACTGAGCTGAAAAGAAAAATGACTCCTCTTCGGAGCTTCCAGGACGATGCACAGACACTGAGACAGAAGCCACTCGACTCGACTCGGAAGCAATACCTCCCAGCACGAGCAACCCTATGCTCCAACGCTCAGATCGAAGTCGCGAAGACATCAGCATCATCACGAAGACGACATACTAAGACTACCTACTGCTCAGCTCTCAACTCATCATCCTCATCTCTCTCCCTGTCCTCTCCTCCTCCTCCTCCTCTCCTCCTCCCCTTCCTCCTCCTCCTCTTCCTCTTCCTCCTCCTCCTCCTCCCCCCTCTCCACTAACTCTCCTCTGTCCTCTTCTCTCTGTAACTGGACATTTTCTTCTAGCGTCATCAAACGTCCAACATGTTATCTGTTTTTGAATGTGACTCTAACCGCACCCCCCAGCAGCAAGCTACCGACCATGGTGACGTTATTGTGACATCTTAGTGACATCACCCAGCTTCTGGCCAATCATGTGGCAGAGTCATGTTGCACCAGGCATGGCAGTTTGAGCAAGGCATGCTGGGAGAGCTTGTGCAAGGCCTGATGGGTAGTTTGTTTTGCCGTCTTGAAGCAGATCTGTCAGTCATGCATGCGTCTGATGAGTCCTTGATTCTGATTGGCTGAGGAGTGACCGTCTGTTGAGTGACGTGAACAAAATTAGGTAGGAAGTAGAATCTCAGTAGAAACAGTAGATTCTTCAAGTGGAATCAGATCCTGAACATGACCGGAGTAGAACCAGAGGAGAACAGTAGATCCTGAAAGTAGATCAAGTTCTCAGAAACTTTTTAACTGTAAAGACAGAAACAACTAAATAAAATGACATCAGTAAAATCCATCACAGTAGAACATCAGTAAAACCCATCACAGTAGAATCTGTCAGTAGAACCTGTGCTGGTGTGATCGTGCTAGCTGGGGTCAAAGGTCGTGCACCCAGGTTTCCTTCAGTCACCATGTTTTTGTTGGATCTAAGAGAGAATCTTTCACACGCTGGCCTCTGATTGGATGGTTCTGATTCACTGGCTTTCTCTGATTGGCTTTCTCCAGGCAACCATCATGTCGGGCTCCACCCTCAGTCTGAACCATGACCCCACCCCCCTGCGCAGCACTCTGGGACGCCAGGCGAGTTTTCAGGAACGCAGCAGCAACCGACCCCAGGTGACGGTTCGACAGGTCACGTCGTACATATTACTGTTTGTGTGTTTAACGTTTTTAAGAATTATTCCTGTGAACTTTTCCAGGTGACGCCGAGGTCCAACACCTTACCCTCTGACCCCCAACGCCGAGCCTTTGCCATGAGGAAGATGAGGCAGGAAGTCAATGAGATCCTAAACCAGAACCCTGTGGAACTCCATAAGGTGAACATTGACCACTGAGAACCACACGTCACCATGACAACACGGTAATCCTCAGGTTCTGATCCTAACAGAGGGTGTTTATATTTGTAGTTGACTCTGGAGAAGGCCTCGGACCTGGAGGACTTTGGTTTCAGTGTTTCTGATGGTTTGTTGGACCGTGGCGTCTACGTTAACAACATCCGACCTGGGGGTCCGGCGGAGCGGGGCGGCCTCCGAGCCTATGACCGAATATTACAGGTACAAAACCCAGACCCGGTGGATACGCTAACCTAAACTGTTACAGTGTGTTAAGTATGTTGAGTTGTTTTCCCATCAAATGGCTGCGACTGAAAAAGATACGTCACCGCCCCTCATCCATTCTTCTGTTTTCCAGATTAACCACGTGCGCACCAGGGACTTTGACTGCTGCCTGGTCGTTCCTCTGATCGCAGAGTCTCCAAATCGCTTGGATCTCGTCATCAGTCGAAACCCCACCTCCTCCTGTCTGCTGGCCAATCACACTGATGGCATCACCAACAATAGTAGCCACTCCCCTCAGCCAATTGGCGGCGACCTGGGACCGTCTGAGCTTTGTATGGGCCAAGTAGATGATTGTGGTCCAATCAAGTGGAGCCAACCGGGAGATCTGCTGGGGGCAGCGTTTGGGGTGGGGCAGGTGAGTAATAGCTCCTTATAGCAGACAAACCTGGATCTAACTGGATTAAACTGGTTGTAACCAGACTGGAATAGAGGTCGATGACGAGAACAATACAATAAAGTTGAGTCAAACTGGTTCAGAGTGGACCCTCATGGTGCTACATACACCCCCTGGATGAACTTTGACGTTTAACCACTAAGTTTGACCCTTGAACTGCTAAAGGAGCCTGAAAGCACACAACTGACTGGGAAAACTCCTCACCTTTTCATCTGAACCAGTTCTGCAAACTGGTACTACTGGTGTCACTGGATCCCGAACTATGACCACTGATACTACTGATACAAGATCGATGGGTCCTGGTTCTACGAGGCCACAGCCATGCCCCCTGGTTCTACTAAAGCTGGAGCTACAGGCAATGGTCTTACTGGTCTAAGATCAGTGGACACTGGTTCTACAAGCCAAGGACTAGGACCATTGGCCCTACTGGAACTAGAGCCACAGCCACTGGTCTTTCTGGTCAAAGACACTTGTGTCTGGTATTCGATGGAACAGAACCATGGCTAGTTGTCCTACTGAAGCCAGAACCTCAGCCACTGGTCTTACTGGTCTAAGATCAATGGTTAATGGCTCTAGCCTAGAACAAGGGCTACTTGTCCCACTGAAAATAGAGCCATGGCCAGTGGTCTTACTGGTCCAAGACACATGGGTTCTGGTCTTGGTGGTAACAGAATCCTGGCTACTGATTCAACCGAAGCCTGAGCCAGCTGTCTTACCTGTCCCTAGACATGGCTCTGGTTCATGGTCTCAGGGTCAAAGAACCATAGGTATTAAACCTACTGAAGCCAGAGCCATAGCCACTAGTCTTACTGGTCAAGGACATGGTTCTTGCTCATGGTCCTGGTGGTTACAGAATCAAGTCTGCTGCCTCTACAAGTTTAGAACCATGACTCCAGGCCTGTCTGGTCTTGCTAGAACCAGAAACATGGCTTTTGGTTGTGCTGGCCAAGAACCACAGCAGCACAAAGACTGATTGGACTTGAGTCCAGAATCCAGAACCTGCTGATAGACAGGCATGATGCCAAGGAGACTAGAGATGCTCCGATCAGGGTGTATATGGCCGATGTCATTGTGATCATACAAACTAGTGGTGATCACTGACTGGTTTCTGTTCTTAAAACGTTTTACAGGAAGGTTCTGCATGAGAAACCCTTTAAAACCCATCACCCTCCATCAGGTCTGTCAATAATGAAGCCAGGTTATGGCCTTCTAGGGCCAAAATGTTTGTACCTCTAATAAATAGTCACACCAAGTATTCTTGCAAAAGAAGTTTCCAATAAGTCGTAGTTGCAGTTCGACAACCTGAAAATCACTTTGGTTGAAGCATACTCGCACCTTGACTCTGTTTAGCAATGTGAAAAAGATTTGGATCCCACCAGGGTTTTCTAGGCAGAAGCACTGTGAAGTTTTATTTTAAGCACAGGATAAAAGATCACTTGCAACTTAACCATAATATGGTTAAGTTGCAATGTGCAGTATAAGCAACGTGGAAATGATTACATTTTTGGTTATGGTAAGAATCTAGAAGGGTGGGATCCACAGGACCACATAAACTTGCAGCTGCTCATATTTAGTTCTGCCATGATGGGCCACCCTCTGACACATCCACGTCCATAGCATGCTATTAGGCTAATGCTACTTGCAGATACTGAATTTGAGTCCACAGTGTAACATGGAGTCCCGACAATACGCTTGTGTACTGTTTCAAATACTTTACCCAACCATTACATCCTTTGACAAACAAAGATGGTGGTCATGGTGACTGTAATCAAACTAGCATTCAGTTAAAGGTAGAAACTTTCCAATTACATGTGGTGGGTTCAAGGGCTGGGTATCGTGTCACCAAAATAAAACAATAACCAGTCGTGGTGTTGAAGACCAGCGATGATGGAGTTTTCTGCCAAAACCTTCTTTTCTAATTTGTTGAATTTAACAATCATAAAATCCAGTAATTTCCAATATTCATCAGCTGGTTCTGATCGGAGCATCCCTAATAAACATGGACCGAAAGACGGGTTCAGTGTCAAGACTTGAGTTCAGTGCCATGAACGAGCTGCAGACTGGGAAAGTAATAATGACGAAGACACTGAGCAGTTCAATAAGAATCTTTTTCTACTGTTTACACCTGTTGGACTGGCCACACTGTGTATGTATGTATGTGTGTGTGTTATGTGTGTGCGGTAAACACAAGGCCAGTTAAGCCCCTCCCACCTCAATTTCTAGTCTTGGCTGTGCCCGCCCAAACCCCCCCCCCTTCTACCCTTGACCAATAGGCAGCCAGGATGAGAGACAGACGGCAATTCTGATTCAGCTGATTGGCTGGAACCAATCAGAAAACAAACGCTTCCCTGCCTGTCTGTGATTGGTTCTCCTCAACACGTAAATAAACCAATCAGCTCCAGAAGAAGCCAAGCATGCCGGCCCCCCCCCCCCCCCACCCACCCCCTGAACCCCAGTAACAGTGATCTATTATGCTAATCGATCTGTGTGTTTTTTGATTGACTTGTCAGTTTTCTCTGTTTGTTCGTTTGTTTCCATGACGACTGATTCTGAAAAGATGTAAAAATAGATTTAAGAAACAGTTCAGTCGCGTCGCTGTTCACATCGAAACCATCGAACCCTGACGACCTTCACCTCATAACCACGAAATGTTACACGAGAAAAAAGTCCTGTTCGAACAGGAAACCTGTGACAGTAAATACCTGTGAGTGAGTGTGTGAGAGTGTGTTTGTGTGTGTGTGTGAGTGTGTGTTTGTGTGTGTGAGTGTGTGAGAGTGTGTGAGAGTGTGTTTGTGTGTTTACTTTGGATTGATGTCAACATCTTCCAGCTCTCACCTCATACTGAACTCACTTTAAACTGGCCAATCAGAACCCTCCCTTAGCACCAGAGGCCAATAGAAATCCTCCCCGACTTGAAGCGACCAATCGCTGCTCTGGAACCGATTCTGTGCTTTGGAAACGAGATCTGATTGGATAGCTGTGATTTGCTCTTTCTGTGTAGCTGGCTGTGATTGGCTGTTCTACTCCATCCTCAACTTTGAAAACCGATCATCTGAAGCACAGTGCTAGCATATTGTTAGCATGTAGCGAGCAGACACTGAGCACAAGAATAGCATTAGCCTAATGTGACTAAGATGAATTCAGCACAATGTCACTAACACCTCACCACATGGGAAACAAAGACTAACACCTGGAGCACATACCTAGAACATAACGGGGCTACAGCTAGTGAAGTAGTGAGTTAGCACACAGCTAACTAGCAGTGGTTAGCAGCACACACTCAAAACAAGGCTAACATACGGCTAACACATAGTATTAGCCAATAGTTGTGTAACACAGGCTAACACAGCTAGCCATTGGTTTGCAACCACCTGGAACTATGCCATGGCAAAGTTAACACATAGCAAACATGGCTATCATTCAGTTAGCACGCAGCTAACACTTGGTTAACACTGCTAATGTTTAGTTAGGATTCAGCTAGCATCGTAGGACATTACGCAAATGATGAGCTAAAACTCCGACAGTTACCATCTCAAGTCGTGCTCAGTTGAAACCAACTGTTCTACCAATGGGAAGAGGGGGCGTGGCTTCAGGAGGGCTGGACAAGTGAGCTCTAAAGCCATAAACACTGTGTGTGTGTGTGTGTGTGTGTGTGCGTGTGTGTGTAACATTGCAGGGATTTGCACTCTAGTGATTCACCTCAGCAAGACGTCCACCCACACAAACAGACACACACATGCACACACAAACACACACATGCACACACAAACATACACGTGCACACTCACATACACAATCACACTCGCACACAAACACACACATTGCACTGCCATTTTAATATAATTGGTCAAATTTGTTTCCATGTAGCTTCACCAACCAACCAAACTATTTTTCTTTAAAGGAACAGGGATGTTGTAAAGTATTTTTGTACAAATTTAATACTTTGGTAGCATGATCGACGTTCCTGGTGTTTGTCCTGTCGGGCTCCACTGCTCTTCTCCACCTTCCCTTTGTACGGACGACTACTGAGCAACAATAAAGATGAAGACCTGCTGGGACTCGACTCCTGTGTCATCTCACACCGAAGCACCAACATGTTTGTTTTTAAATACATACACTCGAGTTGTGTTTTATACTAAAGATTCTGTATGTTCTGACATTAAGTTAAATAAAATCTGTATAATTCAAAATATATTCAAGAGTAGAATTTATTGAGTTGACATTATTACAATATAATTCAGCAGTATAAAATATATACAAAACGAATATATGAATCAAACATTATTACTGTATACATTTTAATACTATGATTTTGTATATACATAAATATATATATATAGAATTAGTGCAATGTAAGTAATGATTTTTAAAATGTATTAATTAATTCCTCAATATGATTTATGAATGAAATCAACTAATAACTAACAAAATATTGTTTATTGCTGTCTATAATTTTTTTTAATAGTTTGAATAATAATCCAATAATTAAAAAAAAAAAGCCTGATACTTGGATGAATTCTTAGTGATTTAACAAACATTTATTATAGTAAATTATAAAAATGCACATTATATACGAAACTTTACAATTATAATATATTTTCAAAAGTATTCATTTGATAAGATATATAGAGAAATGTATGCAAAATAACGGAATACAAATTATTATAGTATAATTGAGTATAATATATAGAAAATGATGCAGTTTTACAGAGTACAAAAATAATTCATCACTGAACATTAAGCATTAAAGTATAATTGATAAGTATAATATTAGAAAATTGTGTATGAATCATGTCTGTTTTTAAGAAATGTATATATTATGGTGCATATTTATTAAGTAGTATTAATTAAGACCGTGGTTTATAACATATATAATTAATAATTAAATATTTGATAAACGATGAATCAAATCAAATAATGTAATGTTACTCTATATGAGTTAACGGTTTATATTTAATATTTATATGAGAATATAAACGGTTGGAAGTGAATCCGTGGTTCGACGCTCTGCTTCCTGCTCGGTGTGGGATTGCTTCTGTCTGCTCGCTGTTGTAGCTGTTAGCATAAGCTGCCCCTGTTAGCTCCCGTGCTAGCTCCCGTGTTAGCTCCGCGCCCCGTGCCTGTCGGTGGTTCCTCTTCTGATATCGACCCCCACGGACCCGGTGGAAACGCGCAGCCTCATCTTCACCGCAAACACAGACACCGAGTCCCGCAGGAAACATGTCCACCGCCCTGGAGAGCTACATCAACCGTATCCTTCCGCCGCTAGCTGCTAACATGCTAACTGCCCGTCCGAATGAATGGCTGACTGCTCGTTAGCGCAGGAGCTAAGCTAGCTGTATTTGTTAGGTGTTTATTAACTAACGGTGATTTTAAACTTGATCGTTCAGCGGCGCCGAGTTGAAGCTGAGATTCGTTTCAGTCTTAAAATAGAAGAGTTTGTTGTTCTGTGTTGTTTTAAACGTGAATTTAATGTTGTGTCCAGAAATGTAGTTTCTTTAGCCGAGGTTCAGGCACCGTGGCCATCGTCACCTCCGACGGGAGAATGATTGTGGTGAGTTCCAACACGTTTCTGATCCGAACTGTGGACTCAACACATTAATCATCAATACTATTGATCTTCAGATGACTGAGATCATTCATGTGTGTGTGTGTGCGTGTGCGTGCGCGTGCAGGGCACCCTGAAGGGCTTCGACCAGACCATCAACCTGATCCTGGATGAGAGCCACGAGCGGGTGTTCAGCTCCAGTCAGGGTGTGGAGCAGGTGGTTCTGGGACTTTACATCGTCCGAGGAGACAACGTGTGAGTCTAACGAGTTTAACGTCTTCATGAATCCAAGCTGATTTCAGACCTAAACTGAACCACAGACGTGTTCCTCACATGTTCCTCACATGTTCCTCACACGTTCCTCACATGTTCCTCACACGTTCCTCACATGTTCCTCACACGTTCCTCACATGTTCCTGTTGACCCAACAACCTGCTGCTGCACAAACACCAACTCACAACATGTCAGGACACAAGTAACCTACCTGACAGTTTCTGGAGTTGAGGTCTGAAAAGAGAATTCCTTGACAACAGAGAACAAGTCATCACTTCCCATGTTGAGCTGCTGGTTTCTGTTGACTCTGCCACCAGGGGGCGTGCTGCACATTCAGAGTTACTTACTTCTACACCTTCACTCCATAGATTTATGTTTTTACCAGACACATGTGAATATGAGGAATTAAACATGTTTCACTGGAGATTTAACTGAACGTGACACAGAAATACAAAGTACAGTATATCATTTAGTTAGTTTTGCTGTTTTCTTTCAGCGCTGTGATCGGAGAAATCGATGAAGAGCACGACTCCACTCTGGATTTAGGAAACATCAGAGCTGAGCCGCTCAACTCAGTCGCCCACTGACCCCTCGACCTTTGACCCCCCCTCTTCACCCCCCTCCCTCCCTCCACTCTCACCAATCCTGCCTGCCATCTCCACGGCGACAGGAGGAGAGTGACAGCACGACTGACGCTGCGTCTGAAATCCCTCGCTCGTTCCTGCTCGTACCTGATGTGACGCTGCGTGGTGAGACGTTCAGGGACGAGTCGTGAACAGGAAGTGATGTCAGCCTCAGTGTCAGTCGTGTGGACGAGCGTCACCGGAGCTGACGCTGGATCAGCTGAGAATCTGTCCACGGACTGAAAAGTTTAACGCAGCGTCCGTGACGACGACGACTTCAGTTTGGACTTTTTATAAATGAAGACGTGAAATGTTCGAGTTGTTATGATGAAAGTTTTTTATGCTTCAAGTCCTTTTGTCACATTGTTTTGTTTATTAAAGTTTCATGTCTCATATTCTGACTCGCCGTCTGTTCACTGAAAAATATAATAATACAATGTTCATTATGTTCATCGACGTCCAAAAGACTTGAGGATCATTTTTGAGAAGATTTGTGTAAATGTGTTAAAATTAAATTTGATCTTGAACATTGATGACAAATGATCAAAATCACATTTTGATCATTGAATTGTAAACATGTTTCAACTATGATTCATTTCTGTTATTTAAACAGTTTGTCCTGAGATTAAAAACCACACAAACACACACCTATCTCTCTCCCTCTCTCTCTCACACTCTCTCTCTCCCTCGCACACACCCTCTCTCTATCTCTCTCTCTCCCCCTCCCGCCTCGCACACACACCCTCTCCTCTCTCTACCCTCCCACACCCCTCTCTCTCTCTCTCTCTCTCCCACACCCCTCCTATCTCTTCCCCTCCCCTCTCCCACCCCCCACACACCCCTCTCTCTCTTCTCTCGCTCTCTCTCCTCTCTCTTCTCCCCACCCACACACCACTCTCTCCCACACACACACCCACACTCCCCTTCCTCTCTCCTCCTCCCTCTCTCTCCTCTTTCCCCACACACCCCACACCACCCTCTCTCTTCCTCCCCTCTCTCCCCCCCTCTCCCCCCCCAACTCCCTCTCTCTCTCCCTCTCCCTCCCCTCTCTCTCTCCAACCACCTCTCTCCCACACACATCCCTTCTCTCTCCCCCACCACACACCTCCCTCTCCCTCCCCTCTCTCCCTCTCTCTCTCTCCCCCTCCTCCCTCCACACCCCCTCTCTCTCTCTCCTCCTCTCCCCACACACACCCTCTTCTCTCTCTCTCCCCTCCCCCCTTCCCTCCTCTCCCACACACACACCCTCTCCCCCTCTCTCTCTCCTCTCCACCCCACTCCCTCCCCCTCTCTCTCTCTCCCACACAACACACCACTCTCTCTCCCCCCCCCTCTCTCTCCCCCCCCCTCTCTCCCTCCCCCACTCCCCTCTCCTCTCTCTCTCCCTCCCCCCCTCTCTCTCCTCTCCTCCTCCCACACAACAACTCCTCTCTCCTTCTCCCCTCTCACCTCTCCTCCCACACACACACCTCCCTCCCTCTCCCCCCCTCTCTCTCCCTCTCCTCCCCTCCATCCCTCTTCTCCCCCCCCCCCCCACCCCCCCCCCCCCCCCCCCCCCCCCCCCCCCCCCCCCCCCTCTCTCCATGCTTCACTCTGGACTCAGTTCAACCTTCAGTCTTCAGCTCAAACTCTCTGAAAACAGTTTGACTTAGTTTCTGATCCGGTTTGAATCCGGATCACAGGATGTGGCTCTGATCCACTTAGTTTCTGATTCATTTTCTCTGGAGCTCAAACTGTTGTCGGGAGACAGCGTGGAGGACATGCCGGGGACTGTGGCTCTCATCAGCGCCTTCGCGCTCCTCTCGGCCGGGCTGCGGAGCTCCGTGTTCGGCGTGGGGATGCTGGGCTCCGTGGCCGCGGAGGAGAGCCCCACCGCCGGGGCGAGCAGCTCCGGGGCCGGGGACAGAGGAGCGGGGCGAGCGGGCTGCCCTGGCCGCTGTCGGTGCGAGGTGGACGGGCTGCTGCACCGGGTGGACTGCTCGGACCTGGGGCTCCGGGAGATACCGAGCAACCTGAGCGTGTTCACCTCCTTCCTGTGAGTCAGCACCGAGGGTCTACTGGGTTTACTGGTCTACTGGGTTTACTGGGTCTACTGGGTCTACTGTGCACGTATGAACTGCAACATGTGTCTGTGTGCGTGTGCGTGCGTGCGTCGTGAGAATCGCAGCACCTGTTTATTCCTCTCGTGCTCTGCTGGAACGGCCGCGCACGTCATGATGTTGTTCTAAAGGTTCTGAAACAGGTTCTAAGGTTCTAGAAGCTTTTAGTGGCTCCACTTCCAAGAGGCTGCTTCCACTGATGGTTCGTAAAGTCCGGTTCAGGTCCCAGGTGCTGCTGATGGTTCTCCTGAAGCTGGTTCTCCGGGTTCTGAGGAACTGTTCTCCAGGAGGTTCTGGAGGTTCCAGAAGTCTCTGTTGTTGTGAAGGTTCTCTGGACACATGAGAGATTTGATATATGTGTGTTGATCAAATCAAATTCATATTCAACAATAAATGCAGCAGGTCAGTGATGGACTGGTCTGAGGAACCTTCACACCGGATGTTCAGTCCCTGGATGAACACACATTGTTATAAAGTAGTAAAAACATCATTAACATCTGAGTCTAAATGAAACCGGAGGAACTGAGATGTTTTTATATTTATACATATTTCATCAGCACATTAAGACTTTGAACTGATCCACACACTGAAGATTTTCAGAAAGTGAATAACTGTGTCAGGGAAGTTTCAGTGATTCCAGTCGAGCAGGTGACCAGCCCTGGCAAAACCATTACATCACTGTACACTGTACACTGTGTGTGTGTGTGTGTGTGTGTGTGTGTGTGTGTGTGTGTGTGTGTGTGTGTGTGTGTGTGTGTGTGTGGGAGGAAAACCTGCCCGTCTTGGCTGTGGTCTAAAAGCTGCACAATGTCCAGGATTTAAGTTTCACTCTCATTAAAGGAAACCTTCTTCAATTCTGTGTGTGTGTGTGTGTGTGTGTGGTGTGTGTGTGTGTGTGTGTGTGTGTGTGTGTGTGTGTTGTGTGTGTTTCTCAATGAAAGCACTTTCCTTACAGTTTGTCTAAGACAGGCAGATGGACATTCACACACACACACACACACACACACACACACACACACACACACACACACACACACACACACACACACACACACACACACACACACACACACACACACAGACAGTCGATCAAAGGTTCTTTGTGTCTTTATTAAAGCTCCAATCAGACGTTCAATCCAACAAAACATCAAGGAGTTCCTCTGTATGTGTGTGTGTGTGTGTGTGTGTGTGTGTGTGTGGTGTGTGTGTGTGTGTGTGTGTGTGTGTGTGTGTGTGTGTGTGTGGTGTTGTCGGTCGGTCACCAGTATCCCACAAACCCGCAGCCGGTCCAGTCCCCTTGTCACGATGCGTTCCCCCGATCGTCAGTGTGTTGATGTTCCCAGATGTTTGTGTTCATGGTCGCTGGTGAATCCGAAGATGTAAATAAATTCTTCTGCCTGCGGTGGTGTCAGCGGCACGGTGGTACAGCGGTTATCAGTGTCACCTCACAGCGAGAAGGTTCCTGTTTGGAATCTGTCTTTTCTCCAGTTTCCTCCCACAGGTTTCTGTGTAATGGTTTGTGTTGGTGTCGGTGGTGAAGATAAGATAAGAGATGGATGTTTCACCTGAAGTCAGAGAAACGAGGGAAACGTTCAGTTTGATTCTGTTCCTCCGATCGTCGGGGGTTCGAGGGAAGTTTGATTCTGTTGTGCCGAACCCACTGGTTCACAAGGTTTTACAAGACTAACAAACCTGCAGCACACATTTAATAATAAGAAGAGAAGCAGTTGGTGAATTTAAAACTTTTATCAAGTCTTCCAAATGGTCGTATGTGTGATTTCCTTGATATTTGTCTGGTACCTAAGTATCTGACCCCATGCGGCCATCTTACTCCGGTGAAGTCATCTGGAGTCATAGCAGCTGTCAATCATGACGGACAGACAGGTGAGCCTCCTGTCAATCACCTGACCTCTCTCACGACACCAGAGGAACAAATCATGTCGTCCATTTACCTGCTGCAGGATCGTCAAGGTTCACTTAAACTCAGCTGTCGCACACACACACACACACACACACACACACACACACACACACACACACACACACACACACACACACACACACACACACACACACACACACACACACACACACACACACACACACACACACACACAGGTAAATGGACGACCAGTCTCTCCCGTCAGGTTGTGAGAGAGGTCAGAGCTGTAGATTAATAATGTGAGAGGTTTAATTAGTGTTTGGACATCAATCCTTTCTGGAGCCTGGCTTTGTGACGACCTGCTGACCCTAACCCTTGAGCACAGACTGTAAATAAAGAAGATGACATGACAGCTCCCAAAAGATCTCTCTCGCCCCCTGGTGGCGCCCGCATTCTGTTATTTACCCGATTAAGACAAGTGGAGTTTGAGACATCAACACACGACAGTTACCGACTGATGACCACATCTGACCTGGATGGAAACAAGATGGAAAAATACAAAGAAGTTAATATTAGAGAGAGAAAAAACCCAAAAGGTCCAAACTGGAGCATTAAACTCTTTCAGGTGGAGGTTTTGAAACACGAGTCAGAATCAGACTCTGATCCAGAATCAGTTCAGTCGTCAGGTTATCGTCGTTCTCAGTTTGTCTCTAGTAAAACTCGCTGTTGTTTATGTTGTGGAAACTTTCCCTCTGGAATCAGGAAGCTCCGGCTGACTCAGGGACAAACCCCCCCGCGACCGCCCGCCCCGGGTGGGGCCCCCCCCCGCCGCCCCGCCCCCAAAACACTGAAAGAACGAGTGAAAGACTGAAAGAG